>CAJHQQ010001497.1:0-94370 GCA_905132885.1 Moricandia moricandioides | reverse complement strand
AAAATAACAAAATAACAATAATATCACTTGTTTACACTATGAAACTGTTAAATAAAATCTTTATAAATTAATAGCATTAGACCATGATATTTAATAACAAAAAATAATATATATAGAGAGATATTAAGGTTTCGAATAGGAAGCTTATAAGAAAATGTAGATGAAACATAAAAAGTAGACCAAGTATAATAAATAGAGACCATATAGTTATGCAGACTTATCAATTCTTTTTTTTTACAGATCCAATAAGAAAAATACCTTAAAATAGGGCTAATTTTTTTTTTGTCACAAAAATAGCTTGAGAAAAATAATCAAAATAAATTTTATTAAATGGTGTAAATATACATTTATACTTTTAGTGTTAGCTAATTTAGATTTATGATTTAGAGTTATGGAGTCGGTTTTAGAGGAGGATTTTAAATTTTTAAAAATAAAATAAAAATTTACATAAGAAAAAAAAGCTATTTCAATTATGTTGTTTTTTGAGTGATTTTTGTGACAAAAACTTAAAATGAACTATTTGAAAGAGTTACCCATCCAATAATTTAACACTAATTTACATGCAGTTTACTTGTTATTTTAATAAATTTTTGTTTGTTTTGAACTGCACTTGATTTGTCATACTAAAAATAGATGGGAGTATTTGTGAATCAATATTAACACCCTTTTCAAATGCAAATCACATATTAAAGTGAATCACACTATTAAAAAACTTGATCACCGACGAAAATTAGCCTAATGGACAAAAACTCTTGAATTAGCTCGTCGTCTAAAAAATATATTTAAAAGTTGCACTGGAAAGATATACTCTGAAAGAAGATAATTTAACATATAGTATAAATTTCATCTTAAAAATGAACGAATTTTCCGTTTCAAAACCTTGAAGTTATTAAAAAAAAATGATGGCATGGTGAGAATCAATCAAGGAAAGAGGCCCGCACAACAAGCCTTCGCACTCACTCAACCAACAAGATTTGATAGGAAAGATAAAATTGACAACGACAAAGAAGATTTGAGTAAATCACAGGAGCACATGCTTCCCAAATACTTATTATTGTTTCGAAGGGCAAAGCTGACAACTCTTACATGCGACATATCCTTTTCCCTTTTGTTTATTGTCCGTAAAGTTCGCCGAGAATTTGAACTTATGCATAATTTTGTTGTGGCATCCACTCATAAATACATTGTCGGTCTTGGTTTGATTCTCCTATAGATATCACTGCTTAGTTAACCTAAGTTTGAGTTTTGATCCAATTAATTAACATGGTGGATTGTAATAGACTATCAGTCAATCCTTTATATTAGTTGGAATGTATTTCAAATTCAGATCAAATAATATGATACGCTTTCAGACTAATCTACTTTATAGCACTAAGAGCATGTTTATTAGAGGGGAAATGAGTCTTTTAGAGGGGAGGGGTCCACCAGCAGCAAAAACCGTTCCCACCATCGCTTAATTAAGAGACGTATTAAAGCATCCTCAATGGAGGTGCTTAGTGGGGTGCTTAGGCAGTGGGGCTCACTAGCACCCCCTAAATGAAGTGCTTAAAACTCCAAAATAAGCACCTCATTTCTTGTGGTTCTTGCACTGTTCACGGGTTCCACTGACACGTGGCGACCCGTGATTGGTCTACTTTTAATTTTTTTTTTTTTAAAAAAAAAAAATCAAAAAAAAAAAAACAAGCACCCCAAGTGGGGTGTTTGGGTTGCTGATGGTCTTATGTGTGTCTCTTGAACTGTTCACAGATCCCATTGACATGTGACGGCCCACAATTGGTTCATTTTTAAATTAAAAAAAAAAAAGAGTAAAATGGATTTCCCCCGATAAACATGTCCTAAGTGCATTCTATCTACTTTCGCATTTATGCTATATCATTATCTATAGTTTCTTTTTTTTTTGTCGTTCGTGGTCCTAAATGATCACTTGTGTTAAACGGAATCTTGATTGAACCCAAGTTTTGGTCTTATTAGAACTTAGAAGGATTCTAGTGAGAAGAGATGTAAAAAAACACAATGTTTACATCTCGTTTTAAAATTGTTAAAAAGTAAATTTGTTTTAACAGTCATTTAACATACACATAATGCTTACATAAGAGGCTAAAAACTTGAAATTAATAACATAACAATTAAGTGGCATCCCCTATATATTAATCCTGGAGCATTAGAACTTTTAAGTGTAGCCACGTGTCATCACCAGGATGATTCTCAGAATCCTTAGAAAAAAGTTGGTCCATCTAATTATAGACTATATTTTTATTAAATTAACATTCATATTGATTGGTAGTGCATAAAATGATATTTAACATTCTTTCCTTAAATAAAAGCTACGGATTTACCTAATATGATTAACATATATGTGACAATTAATGTTTTGAATAATAAAGATTTGATAATATATTTTGTATTCTTCATCATTTTTTAATTTATATTATTAAAAAATAAAACAATCACATTAACCATTTAATAAAAAAATCTAAATTTTTTTCTTACATGTTATATTATAATTTTTTTGAAAACAACTATAAATTACTAAAACAATAAAAGCATTACAATCAAAATTTTGTGAACAATGTTTTAATTTTTTTTTTGTTAAAAAAGATACAAATGATCATAATATCATATGAATATTAACTATCATTTAATATATATTCAGATTAAATATATACTTTAATATTGTTTAAATTAAACTATATTTTTTTTGTTATAAAAAATACAAATGATCATAATATCATATGAATATTAAGTATCATTTAATATAAATTCAGATTAAATATATATACTTTAATATTGTTTAAATTAAACTATATATCATATAAAATACATATATGTTAATTATATACTAAGATGGATCATTACAACATATTTTGGTACACACATGTCATTATAACATATTAATATACGAGCTATATATATTAATCCTCAAATATTAAAATCCTTAAAAGCAATATTGAGAAATCTTATGTTATCACTACAATGAGAAATCTTATATATATATTAATCATGGAGCTATATATACGAGTTTTTTTTTGTAGTCACATGTTATCAATACAATGATTTTTTAAAGTCTTAAAAAAAAATAAGTTAGTCCATCTAAATATATAATATACTTTTTATTAAACTAATTATCAGATTAGTTATTCGTGTATAAAATAATAATTTCTATTCTTTCCTTAAATAAAAACTACGAAATTACCTAATATGATTAACAAATATGTGACAATTAATGGTTTTGAATAATAAATATTTGATAACAATATATGTATCTTGCATCATTTTTGTTCAATTTTATATTCTTGAAAGACATTTAAAAATCACATAAGCATATAATAAAAAAAATTAGATTTTTTTCTAATTTGCTATATTTTGAATTTTTTTAATATAAATTACTAAGGCTGTTAAAAATCTACGATGAAATTGTTTTGATTAATTGTTTAACTTTTTCATTATAACAAGATATAATAATCATAAAATCATGTAAATATGAAGTCTCATTTAATATATATACATTTCTTTCAATATCGTTAAATTAAAATAAATATATATATATATATATCATATATAAAATACATAAAAAATGTTAATAAAAATAATATTCATATTAATAAAAATATTAATTTTGTCACAACAAATATAAAAATGTTAATAAAATCATATGAGTATCAAGCCTTAATAAATAAATATTTATATTAAATATATTATATATCTATATCAATATCATTTGATTTTGATTATATACTATATAACATAAATAAATGGTTTATTTTGTTTTTTATCAACAAAAAAAAATTGTAAATAAAAAGAAAGATTATTTTTATTTATGTTCTTACTCGAATTTAATTGTATACGTAATAGCTATTCGCTCATCAATTATTCAATATATTTATTATTGCATAATATGTAAATAATACAAAATAAATAATATTATCTATAAATATTTTTTATACATAATTAATCTTCATTTTGCGTAAGCATGGATCTCAAATGTTACTTGATCATAATCATTTCAAAAATATGATTCTTCATATTGAAGTGAGATGGTGAATTATAACATTTGAATGATATCATTGAAGCACAATGTAAATTAAATAATTTTTAAAAAAAATATCAACAAACATCACCCTACTCATCAACATTATATTGACGATTCATAACTATACCTTTGGAGACATATGACATCATGACTGAACAATAAAGATTAATATTCAACGATAATTAGTATATTAATTTCACCCCGCGCATGTGCGCGGGTAATCATCTAGTATATCATATATGTTAAACCTGCTGCTATCCAAAAACCGTATAGCTTATCACATGCTAGAGAAGTAGTAGAGATATCATTATATCATCATGATAATTTTAACATGCTTCCTCAAACGGTACGTTGTCGAGTTCCGTTTGGATATGCGACTCAGCATTACATGAAAACAATCTTCAATATTCTTTATCAGAGTTTTAAAAACTTTAACGAGGAACATAATCTAAATTCCTGAGAGCAAGTATTGGGAAACAATCGGTCAACGTAATGGTTTTTCATCCTCTCTTGGCTTTGTTTAAGCTCTAGCCTCTACTAGTCCTCTCTGTTCCATAGCTAAGTGTACTTACAAAAATGTCAACGTCCACACTGGAAAAATTTTCACTTGTTTCTGACGCACGCTTATCAACTATATGAGTTGGCTTTGGTAAAAGGAAAACCAAAACGTGGAATGTGGATGTATAAGACGTTTTGTTTGATGCAACTAAAGATAGTAAGTAAATTTAAGAATAATGGGCAGTAATTTCAAAAACTTTACATAAGAGAGGGAAAATCTGCTTCTCTGTTTTCCAAAATGGTTTAAACAGTGATTCTTCTTGTCTAACTCGGTTATAAGATAACCCGTATAAGGCCAATTCGTATTTTGACTTTCTTAAAAAAAAATCCAAATTCCCTAATATTATCAATCTCTGGTACCGGTAATTTTCTGGTTCTAGGACGAATTTTAACCCGACACTGAATCTCCGACTCAAGAAAATTTCGAAACTACCTCCCGCCTGCCTTGACTCGCCGCCGAATCTGACGGCGGAGGAGGCGTACTTCTTTCCTTCCTACATCTTCTCCACGGCGAGAAGTCCTACACCCGCTGATCTCGTCGTCTTCAATTTCCCTGAGCTATATCGGCGATCAAAACCAATCGCCTGATCTCCGATTCACTTTCTTCTCCTTCTCTACCTCGGTGCTTGGCGTCGATCCGCCGTTTCACGTAACGACCGGGTCATCACGGAATTCATTCCAAGAATCTAAGTCGAGACAACAACGACGGGAATCCTCCACTCAGACGATGCTGATCGTTGAAACCGAGTCGATCCGGTGATTAGACGCGGAGGATTCAACGGTTTCCTTTTATCAATACTATCCGTAAAGGACCTTCAGGATAGGTAAGATTAGGTTGCAAGTTCTCTGGTCCGCTCTGGCTCGAGACCATATTCGGCATCTGGATAATCTGCTTTACGCGAATATCCGATACACTGAAAATACCGGATGCATAGTGCCTATCGGGTGGAAGTTCTAGTCTATAGGCTACTTCTCCAATTCTGGCTACAATTCGGTATGGACCGATGTAGCGGGTTGCCAACTTCCCAATCTTCCCAAACCGATCCTTTCCTTTCTGTGCAGCTACCTTTAAGAAGACTAAATCATTTACTGCAAATATGACTTCTCTTCTACCGCGGTCAGCATACTTCTTCTGACGGTCTTGAGCCTTCTTCATATTCGCTTGAATTATCTTTACTTTTTCAGCTGCCTCATCTACTATTTCTGGACCAAGAATTCTTCTCTCACCAACTTCAGTCCAACACACTGGTGTCCTACAAGGTCGACCATAGAGTGCTTCATACGGTGACATACCAATACTGGAATGGTAGCTATTGTTGTAGGAAAATTCTATCAGCGGCAAAAACTTATCCCATGGACCATTCCAATCAAGGATACACATCCTTAGTAGATCTTCTAAGGTTCTGATGGTTCTTTCAGTTTGGCCATCAGTTTCCGGATGAAACGCAGTGCTCATGTGTAAATCAGTTCCCAAGGCTTGTTGAAATGCTCGCCAGAATTCAGCTGTAAAGCGCGGGTATCGATCTGATACTATATTTGCTGGTACCCCATGAAGCTTTACTATTTCTTCGAGATACAGCTCTGCTAACGTCTCAACTTTGTCTGTAAGTTTCATCGGTAGGAAGTGAGCAGATTTAGTGAGACGATCGACAATTACCCAAACTGCATCATTCCCACGGCCGGGTGCTCGAGGTAAACCAGAAATAAAGTCCATTGCTACGGCATCCCATTTCCATTCAGGGATAGGTAGGCTTTGGAGTAAGCCACCTGGAACTTGGTGTTCCGCTTTTATCCGTTGGCAAGTCTGACATTGAGAAACCCATATGGCAACATCTCTCTTCATCCCTGGCCAATGGTAATACCTTCTAATATCTCGATACATCTTGGTGCTTCCGGGATGAATACTTAAGAGAGAATGGTGTGCAGTCCTTAGAATCTCCTCTCGAAGTCCTTCTTCTTTAGGAACGGTTACTCGACCATTGAGTAACAAGGTTCCATCATTTGCAACTTGATATCCTCCAAAATTCCTTTCGTTCAGTTCCTCTCGGATCTTCTTTAGGTTCTCATCTCTCGTTTGTGCTTCTCGGATACGGGCAAGTAAACCAGCTTGACTTACTGCCTGTAGTCCTAACGGTTCTCCTTCTTCTCCTTCTAAGGCAGCCAAACTAATCATCTTGAATTCTGCTTCCAGGTTCTGAAGTTCTTTTTCAACATCCACATCAACTCTTCTTCGGCTCAGCGCATCAGCCACAACATTTGCTTTTCCAGAATGGTATAGGATCTGCATATCGTAGTCAGCTACGAATTCCATCCATCGCCTTTGCCTTAAATTCAAATCAGGTTGGGTGAAAAGATACTTAAGGCTTTTATGGTCGGTGAACACTTGAATCTTCTCACCATACAAATATGATCGCCAGATCCGAAGAGCAAATACTACTGCAGCCATCTCAAGATCATGCGTCGGGTAGTTTACTTCATGCTTTCTTAGTTGCCTCGATGCATAGGCGATTACCTTATCGTCCTGCATCAGCACACAACCTAAACCAACATGAGATGCATCTGTATACACAATGTATGGTTGGTTAGGCTTAGGCAAGGCTAAGATAGGTGCAGTCGTTAAAGCTTCCTTCAACTTATTGAACGCTCCTTCGGTTTCGGTACTCCACTCATAGGCAACACCTTTCCCAGTCAAACGAGTCAGTGGCTTGATATGCTTGCAAACCCTTGTACAAACTTTCGGTAATAGCCGGCCAATCCAAGAAAACTCCGAATCTCGGTAACAGAAGTTGGACGGGGCCATTCTTTAATAACAGCAATCTTTTCTGGATCAACGGCAACTCCTTCTTCTGACACTCGATGTCCTAAGAAGCCAACTTCTCTTTTCCAGAAACGACACTTACTAAGCTTAGCAAAAAGCTTTTGATCTTGAAGACGCTCAAGAACTAATCGTAGATGCTTCTCGTGTTCTTCTGCACTTCGGGAATATATGAGAATGTCATCGATGAATATGATAACAAACTCGTCCAGGTATTCCCGAAATACCTCGTTCATTAGACGCATAAAGGCAGCCGGGGCATTGGTGAGACCAAAGGGCATTACTACGAACTCAAAGTGTCCATAGCGAGTTCTAAAGGCAGTCTTCATTATGTCATCTTCGGAGATCGGTATTTGATGATAGCCTGAAGCTAGATCTATCTTCGAAAACCAACTTGCACCTTGCAACTGGTCTAATAGCTCATCAATTCTCGGGAGTGGGTACTTGTCCTTAATGGTCACGTTGTTGATTCCACGATAATCAATACATAACCGCATGCTTCCGTCTTTCTTCTTTACGAACAACACTGGGGCTCCCCAAGGTGATGAACTAGGACGTATGAAACCCTTGTCTAGCAAATCCGCTAACTGCTGCTTCAACTCAGCGAGTTCTGCTGGTGCCATTCGGTAAGGTGCCTTAGCTATTGCAGCGGATCCGGGCTCTAGGGTTATAGTAAAGGGGTTACTTCTAGACGGCGGCAATCCTTCTAATGCCTTAAACACTACTTCATACTCTCTAGCTACTGGGATGTCTTCCAAATTCTGCTCCTTCTCGTCTTCTACTTGCCCAGCAATTAAGGTAACCAGGTATACTTCTTCACTTTGTTCTAGTAGGTTCTGTACTCTCAAGGCTGAAACTAGCGACACTCCAAGACTCGGTACAATGCCATGGTAAGCTAAAGGGGGTTGGGTATCTCTCTCGAATATAATTTTCCCTCTATAACAATCGAGGTGAGCTCGGTAGGTTGACAGCCAATCCATTCCAAGGATTACCTCATACCTCTCTAAAGGGAGTACTAACAAATGGGCTGGAAAAACCATCTCTTGGATTATGATCGGAACTTCTAAGATGCATCCTTCAGTTTTAAGGACTTGATCTCCAGGAGTTAGAACCGAAATAGTTAAATTCGCTTTAGCTAATTTTCCTTCGAATCTAGACGCTACTTCAGGAGCTACAAAACTATGTGTTGCTCCAGAATCGAACAAGATATGGGCGGATATTCCACCCACAAGCAAAGTCCCTGACCAAAATTGACTTCACCGTCAATTTATTTATCAAACCATTTTTAACACTTTTATATTACTAATACACCAATCATTTATTTGTATTCTTATTAATTTATGCAACACTCAATGAGATAAGAAAACAAACCTGAAATCGGACCCTTTGGTGGTTCCGATGGTCCTGGTAGTTGTAAAGCGTAAGCCCTACCAGATGTGGCTTGACGCTTAGGAGGGGGTAAGGGTAAAGGTGGGTTGACATGCGCAACTGGTGGAACCCCCGAAACAACAGGCTGAACCGGATGAGTGCGTGGACAGGATGTCGCATAATGTCCTTGCTCTCCACAGGTGTAACAAGTGATGTGAGATGGTACCAATGGTCAGAACTGTCCCACAGTAGGACAATCTCGCCTAACATGGCCCAGCTGGCCACAACTGAAACAAGTCGGGGTTCTAGGTCTCGGTCCTCCCGAACGACTTCCCCGAAAGACTCTACCTCCACTTCCCCTCTGCATAACCGAAGATGGCTGACGCTGGAATGGAATAGATGGATGTCTCGGTGGTGCGGAATGGCTAGCAGAAGCTCTCTCAACAGCAATGGCTTCCTCAACATTCACCGCACGCTCCACAAGATCAGCAAATCTATGAAACTCTACTGCCTCGAGTCTGCTCCTGATATCCGGACTAAGTCCCCTAAGAAACTTCCGGATAATCATCAGCTCATCTTCCTGGCCAAAGCGTACATACTGCCTGAGACGTGTGAACTCGGCCTCATACCTCCGAACAGATAAGCCTCCCTGAACTAGCTCCATAAACTTAATCTCCAATCTGTCTCTTGCCTCCGGTGGAAAATACTTTCGAATGAACGTAGTACGGAAGTCATCCCAAGTCAGCTGGAAATCACCAAAACTCCTCTCTACACATAACCACCAATGGATGGCATCCTTCTCCAGATAGTAAACAGCCACGTCCTTCTTGAATTCTACCGGACAACGGGTTGCAGCGAAATTCTGTTCGAGATTGCGCAGCCATGCATCAGCTTCAAAGGGATCAGTCCCTCCTTGGTAGTGCTTCGTCCCCAAGTTCTTCATGATCATAACAATCTTGAGGAAGTCCGGATGAGAAGTGGTAGGTATTGGAGCTGGCTGAGCACGTTGTGCATTCAGTGCATGTTCCTGTAAACGGATCATCTCGGCCATCAACTCGAGAATAGCTACCAACGCCGGATCTGTTGGAACTGGTGCAGGTTCTGCTGCGGGTGTTGCTTCAGCATGGACGTGTGGAATATCATCAGCGGCAACAGCAGGTGCGTCAGGATGATCAGCAACATGAGCGGGATGATCAGCAGCATGAGCATCAGGATGATCAGCATCATGAGCAGCATAATCATGTACAACATCTACCTCGATGTCTGTATAGTACGGATCAGGTGTCATAGGCATCGGCATCTGAATTTGAGGGCTATCATATGATCCCTCAGACGGATCAGACTCAATGCTGGTACCAGAAGGTGTAGCCTCAAAGCTAGGAGTAGAAAGTGGTGCCGGTGTAGATGGCGGTGAAGAGTCTGGAGATGATGAAATAAGTATCGGTAGATAAGCTCCACCACGTCGTGCCCGTCTTGGTGGCATCTGCAGCGAAAGTTCATGGTAAGTTTCTACCCAGTTCTATCTATTTCTAAAAGAAGGAACAAACCAGCATATCCTAGTTATCCTTGCGACACATTTTTGACTCGAAAAATATTTGAAACAAGTCCCATTCTAGCATCGTAGAACAATGCTCTGATACCACCTTTGTGACACCCCCGATCGTAGATGACCGGAAATGACACGGTCGACGTCCCCCGATGGTCGACCCGAGGTTCTCAGAATATATCCGATTACCTTAAACCAACAATCAAAGAACACCGACATACCTATCGTATATCACTCTAGGCTTTTTAACCAGACAAGCAATACACGATAGTTAGTTCGTCCCGGACAAGGACTAATATCATTTGAGAACTCGTGATTTATAAACATTCTTTATACATTATTTATTTACTTCAAACATCTTACAAAGCGTTATAGTTTTATCCTACAGCATAACGCACAACAACGTTTTAAGTAAATATACATCAAAAGGTACGTTGCAAGGACAACAAAATACTACCACTGGTTTGCCGTTCCTTCCGTCCAAAAGTAAAGGTCTCCCACCTAACGTTTACCTGCACACAACAAGGAGTCATGAGTAACTAGTTTACCCAGTGAATCTAAATCCAACTACACAATCAATAATAACCAAACAATTATCAAATGCATATACATGGTCATACAAGTACTAGTACTATACTTAGCATATCATTTATCATGGTGAATTCTTATTTTAAACTTCACTTTCACATTACCCGCCAATCGCCTTCCATATAATTATAATATATAGACTAGACTCGGTAAACCACAAAGGCTAACCGAGCTTAGTGAGTTAGTATTACCTTCATCCTCGAACGTCCTTATGAACATTCGAGACTGCATCGTCATGCAGTACACGGCCTCCAGGGTGCTACCCCATCATCGTGTCTTCATGACCTTGTTCCATTCGCAGGACCAAGTCACGGTAATGCGGGGAGTTTAGGGATAGTGAATATTAATAAGAGTTCACATGATTTTACATCCATAATTATTTAATTTTTAATCCCCAATTAATCCTTAATTACTCCATGATTAACCCTTAATTAATCCATGATTATTTCTTAATTAATCCAAGATTAATACATAATTAATCCAAGATTAGTCCATAATTAATCCAAGATTAATACATAATTAATCCAAGATTAGTTCATAATTAATCTAAGATTAGACCATGATTAATTCTTAATTAATCCACAATTATTCCTTAATTAATCAAATATTAATTAATAATTAAACTATGATTATTTCATAATTAGGATTAGCACTTGAGAACAAGTACTAATATGAGAATTAACCTGACTTTAACATTCTTGATTAATTCTTTAACTGTAAGTGTTTACACTACGTAAACATCCATGGTTCTTAAAGGGTTCAGGTGCTTAAAACTTATTCAAGATCATTCATTTCCAACTCATTCATACACTCACATGATCTAACTTCACATTCATCTAGACTCACCTAGAAAATAGTCTTGAAAGTGGCTGGAACAAGACTTGTCTTTAACTTAAACAAGGCTGAATGGGTCAAGAGAGAATGGCTCCAAGGATGGACTGGATTGTACTAGCAACCACCACTCCTTAGCTGATCAAAACAGAGCAGCCACTTAAGTTCAGACTGCCGGTTCAGCACATAAACAATCGGACAGTTTTAGACAATCTAAACAACTTAGATCGGTTCATACATGCTGAGTTAAGGTCGGCTCTAATCAGTTCACAAAAGTTTAGCTCGGTTCTAGATAGTTTTGCTTCAGGACAAGATCATTTCAGTTTGGCTTAAGTTCAATCAGTTCACATCAGTTTAGCTAATGGTTCAAAGAGATTGATTCAAACCGAACTAAACAAAACTGAACCGTAACAGCATCTTATACAAGTAATCCGACCATGACCTGAGCTAAACATGAACTGGTTCTGATCAATACTGGTCTGAGGCAAGGAGATTAAGCTTACCACAAACAACACACGGCCAGAAGAACTCAAATGATTCTCCTCTCCAAGGTAAGCTTGCGGCTGGACTGTTTTGAAAGAAAAAAACAGAAATCAACATCTCTTCACCACAAAAACAGAACAAGCCCTAGGGTTTCACTCTAGGTTCTCACCTTCTGAGCTTATATAAAAGAAGGAACTGAGCTAGAGGATGAAAGGAATTCATCCAAGGTTCCCCAATATTTTCTCTTGATTTTCTCTTCTTCTTTCTCTTTGTTTTTCTCTGTTTTTCTCACTGGTTTTTGTACTCTGGTTTTTCTTGCTTTCTAAAGGACGTGGGAGCAGCTGGAGGAGGGTTATAAATAGCTGAGGACCTTGCTTCACATGTGGGTTTAATTAAAGACAAGGTTTAGCTAGGTGACAAGCTGAGGAACCAAAGCAATGGGCAGTGGAGACAGCTAGCAAGTTGGATCAGCATATGCACATGCTGTCCTTTCCTTCCAATGAAGCAGCTCCAGCCAATGAAAAATATTCAGGAGAAGGGAAGCAAGCATACAAGCAGCTTGTGACTTTCATGTGCCATTTACTACTGAAGAAAGCAAGCTGGAAGGTGCATGGCATGTGACTTGAATTTCTGTAAACAAGAAGGCAAAACAAGAAGGCAGCTTAGGAGGTGAAAGACATGAGTGATCAAAATTTATTTAAGAAGCTGGTCCATAGTTCCAAATAAATTTCGACCAACAATTCTCTCTCCTTGGCCCTCGGCATGCTCTTGGAAAATTTTGTCCCGCTTAAATAAAAATTAACCATATTAATTAACACTCGACCAAAACTATCAAGAGAAGGTCTTTCGACCACAAGACAGTCCCGTCGAGACATTAATTCACTGGGTCAATTTTTATTTTTAATTCTGGTCGGACCAACCCAAACTGGTCTTGAGAAGTTTTACTCGACCAAAATACATCCGCTCGTGAGGGTCATTACACTGTGGGTCTTAGAACAGTAATTCTAGTCCTTTGTTACTTCTGGTACTCTTTTGCATTCACCTAAAAACAAAGAAAAAAAATCAGTAACTTGAAAGTAACATACCTAGACTAAATCCTAGAAAATAAATCTAATAGCAATCAATATTCCCCGGCAATGGCGCCAAATTTGACACTAGAGTGTTTTTTTATGTTCTAACAGGATATAAATATCCTAAACAAATAATTGTCAAATTAACCCTTAATCCTAACACACAAAATAATAATCTTGCCAAGAGAGATTAGGTGTAGTACTTAGGGATCGAATCCATAGAGAACAATGGCACCCAATAGATTTCTTATTTCTAAATACTAAGCTAGGTAATTATATATATTTGTAACAAGTAATCAGGTCAAGTAAATATTCATTGTTATAAGGTATAGATGCAATATGGAAATATGCTAATAATGTAAATATGGAAATATGCTAATAATGTAAATATGGAAATATGCCGATAGATTAACTAGATGCAAATGTAAATATGCTAGATCTAGGATTTCAAACTTAATGACTTATAGGGAATATGAGGCGCGAATATGGAATTATTCTAGAACTCAAATATTAACTATTCTGACCCTTTTAACTCCAACTCTCGTATGCGAGCAAAAGGAAAGACCATCGATTGACAGCTAACGCCTTGTGTCGATCGACGGTGAAATCAGAAGGAAGTGTGAACAAGATTTGATATGTTCACAGCAATATAGACCAGCTCTCGCATGTGCCTAACAACCTAGTTCAATGGAGTCTATTCTGGCACATAACCTACTCTCGTAGTCATCCATGTCCTACTTTCGAGATCTTAGTTGGCTACTCTACAAGGCAAACATTAAGCACAACTTAATTGATGGATATTAACTTAACCTAGCAATCCTACGTTTGGGATAATCCATGATTGCTATCATTCAACCCTAAATCTAGTTGATAACTACTCAGACATAATTAAAGTAAGAATAATAATCTGGATATAATGAATAGATAAAATATTGGGGTTCCAATACGAATATTCCTAAGGAGTTATGAATCTTCTCCCTAAATAATTCCTAAAACTATGGTGGGGTGGTGCACACACAACCTAGGCACCTAGAACCCCCTCACCCCTCACACTAAATCTGGTGCCATACATAAACTATAAATATAAAATCCTAAAGTCTAGGTCAAAACTCGTCGAAGGGCAATCTTTTAATCTTGTGTCTTGTCTCTAACTTGGGCTTGAAAATTGGTTGTCTGCAAATTGGACATCGATCGATGGCAGATGTGCAACATCGATCGATCTTGGTCATGTAGCATCGGTCGATGCCAACGTTGTGTCGTCGATCGATGGTAATCTTGTACTTTGACTCTCACAACGATCAGCTACGGATTATTCTCATCTAAATGCTCCAAAATCTCCAAGTATCTCCATATATCTCTAAAACGCACCTGGACCTATAAAGACCTTAAAAAATAGCCTAGAGATACATAACAGACCCTAAGTAGAGCCTATAACATGGTCTAAAATTGGTAATGAATAGGCTATATAACCTTCTTCCCAAGATCATTCTCGAGCTCGCCAATTCGAGTTTCCAACTGCGATACCTCAAGAGAATTTGCACCCCTCAATAATCTCCAGCTTTACCTTAAACTCCAACGACTTGTCCGTCGACTCAGCAAGCTCTCTTGTAAGTAACTCAACATCGGACCCTGGTAGGTCCCAATATTAACCACTTTTAGACCATGTTATAGGCCCTATTCCGAGTATGTTTTGTGTGTCTAGGATGTGTCTTATAGTCTTTTCAGGTCCATGTGCATTTTGGAGCATTATAGAGATTATCAGGCTTTCTGGAGCTCAAAGAGCGAGTGAACCTGTAGCTGGTCAAAATCAGCAATGTACGAGTTAAGAAAGAGAGTTGCATCGATCGACGACGCACCCTTGCCGTCGATCGACGGTCAATACGCACAAGGCTAATTCACATAATACCCGATTTTAATCCCAAGTCACAAAAATTACAAGATAGCCCATGGATGAGTTTTACCTAGTTTATATTATTTTTGCTTGTGTTTTATGCAAAGTGAGCTCTTTAACAAGTTTAGAGATTTTCATAGTAAACATAGTAATTTTAGGGGAGAAGATCAAGACGTCTTTCAAGCTTTGTATTGGAACCCAGTTTTCTATCTCTGTTATTATATGCATTATTTTATGTTTCTGATTATGTGTTGCTTAGCTATGTCTGAGTAGATCTATTATTAGATTTAGGTTTTATTTATGGTTTTTACGGATTAGCCAAACAATAGAACTGTTAGGGTGATTATTAGATATATCATCAGATTTGTGCTTATTGCTTGCATTCTTGAGTAGCTAACTAGAAACTTGATATTAGGATAATTGATATATGCGAGAGTAGGTTCGTTACCTGAACTAATCCTGTTGAGCTTATGTTGCTAGGGATAATCGAGAGTTTAGTCTAGTAATTGTAAGTGAACTTATCAAATCTGCTCATTTAATGATTGACTAAGAAAGCCACCAATCGATGTCGTTTGCATACCATAGATCGATGGTCATCAAAATTAACACACGAGAGTTTGTGAATTCTGAGCTTAGCCATATATAGATATAAATTGATATCTTTACTTATTAAATTTGTGTTCTATGATTGAAAACCCCTTGGCTTATATCCATTATAATCCACTACTTGAAAACCCTAGATCTAGCTACTTTCCTTAATTGCTTAGAACCAACTCATTCATGATTTACTAGGTCTTAAAGTTTATTTGATTGCCTAGCATAACTAAGTTGATCATCAAATCTATTTTGTGCCCTCTCTTTATGTGGATTCGATCCCTAACTAGTATAGTTGAATCTCTTATTTGGTAGATTAATCAGTAGCTCTAGGGTAATTTGAGCACGTATAAAATAAGAAATCTATTGCGTGCCTTTGACCTGATCACTTGCTACCAATATATATAGTTACCTAGCTTAGCCTTTAGAAATAAGAAATATATTGTGTGCATTTGTTCTCTATGGATTCGATCCCTAAGCACTACACCTTATCTCTCTTGACAAGAGTATTATTGTATTGTGTGTTAGGATTAAGAGTTAATTTGACAGTTGTTTGTTTAGATTATTATTATACTGTTAAAACATAAAAACATACTCACGTCAAATTTGGCGCCGTTGCCGGGGAACATTGATCGCCATTAGATTTATTTTTTAGGACTTAGTCTAGGTTTGTTACTTTCAAGGGTACTGATTTTTGTTTTTTTTTTGTTTTTCAGGTGCATGCAAAAGAGTACCAGGAGCAACAAAGGACAAGACTTACTGTTCTTTGACCCACAGCAACTCGAACGCACGATTTGCAAAGAAAAACGACATGCATCGATCGACGGCATACCTTCAGCATCGACCGATACATTTTTATGGACAGCATCAACCGGCATCAGAACTCTACCATCGACCGATACAAGATCTCTAGCATCGACCGATATTGATCATATACCATCGATCAATAGCACCTCATCAGCATCGATCGACGACATCAAACAAGTTCAGATGGTTGCGCCTATAATTGTGGTTCAGAATGAGAATGGAGACTTCCATGACCTCAATGGTCATATGCGTAATGCACCAGGTCAAAGAATAGACAATCAAGGGGCTGTAATCCCTAAAGCAGAAACCAGACACTAAAATACCTCAACCTGAAGCTAACGCCTAAGCTGCTCAAAGAACGATGGCTGACTACAACCATCCAGACCAGTACTACGCCAACAGATCTGCCATTCGTCCTCCAGCTTTTCAGAGGAACGATTTTGAGATCAAGCCCACTTACTTCGGACTTGTAGCGCAGACGCCTTACCATGGGTTACGACACGAGCACCCTATGGATCATCTGGAGCGATTTGAGGATCTAGTGACTGCTATTAAAGCCAATGGAGTCCTTGAGGACTATCTTTTCTGTAAGCTCTTCAAGTACTCACTTGCTGGAGAAGCTTCATACTTGCTTATGCAGCTACCACTAGGATCTCTGACATCCTGGATGACATTAAGAATGCATTCTTGAGTAACTTCTTTGATGACGCAAGAGAAGAAGATATGAGGAGCAAGATTGCTACTTTTTAACAATAGCCTTCAGAGTCTTTCAGAAACTCATGGATCAGATTCAAGTCATACTAGAGAGACTGTCCACATCATGGGTTCAACGAAGTGCAGGTTCTTAGCACTTTCTTCAGAGGTATTGGAATGCAGTATCAGATGGCTTTGGACACAGTTAGTGAAGGAAATTTCAGCACTAGGAGCCTTGAAGAAGCTACAAGATTGTTTGAGAATCTGGCATCTAGAAGCAGTACCAAGAACACAGATTTTGAGTGGAAGAAATCTACTCCAACAATAAGCAAGGAGCAGACTGAAGAGGTAAAAGCGAAGCTGGATAGTGTCCAGAAATTTTTCAGAAAACAAGTTACTTTTGCAGAGGTAGAAGCAATAGAGTCTGGAGACAATGAGAATGAAGAAGAGGATGTGAACTACATTGATGGGAATGATTTCCAGAGACAAGGGAATCTAGGTTTCATCAGGAATTCTTATGGTACTGGTCAAAGGAGTAACTTTAATCAGAATTCACAACGAAGACCCTCCAACAACGATAGGACATATGGATCTTCCTACTACCAAAATTCTCCTCAAGAAACTCAGGGAAGCAAGATTGAAGCAATGGTTGATAGAGTCTTAGAGGGACAGCAGAAGATGACTGTGGATTTCAACGGAAAGATAGATTATTTGTACCTCAACCTCAACACCAAGTTCGAAAACCTCAGCACCCATGTGAAGAAGTTGGAGAATCAAGTGATGCAAACAAGTGAGACCATTAGAAGACATGAGAACCTGATTAAGGAGAAGATGGAGACTGGGCAAGGGCACCACGTCAGTGCTTTGATTGTTAAGGATTTCTGGCATGAAGTAAAATCCAAAGACAACAACTTTCGTGTGGAAAAATCTATATCACTCGGAAATTCCCATCTCCATCGATCGACGCAGGACAACGAGCATCGATCGATGGTGAAACCTATAGAATCAATAGGCTAATGCGAATCAACTAACATCGATCGACACCATGCTCATGATCTTGATCGACAGAAAGACAAAGGAATCGATCGACACTCCAGGCCTGGCATCGATCATAGTGTGGAAACCCAGTCTGATTGCCCAACCTCAACGCAAGTCTGATTGTGTGTCCCACAACAACAATTTCAGAACAGAACACAGACACGTCTGAATCTACAGATCTTTATAGGGAAGACGAGGGACATTCAAGGAGGAGGCAAAAGATCCCAAAACATCTACGCAGAGAAGTAAATGAAAAGGAGATAGATGGCTTTGCTAAAAGAGTTTTTTTTTTAAAAATTCCTTTAGATATATCTTTTGATGAAGTTTATTATACTCACAAATTGTGGATTTTTTTCAGGGAAACAAATGGTGACATAGAAACCATGTTCAATCACCTCAGAGAGAAGATGAAGCAGAGAACCTGTTTGAAAACGAAAAATGATCCTGGGAAGTTTGTGATTCCATGCTTCATCAAAGGAAACAAATACGCTAACGCCCTTTGCGACACTTTGGATCTTCAGTGAGCATTATGCCAAAGTGTATGGCAGAGGAGCTGAACCTAAGAGTGGAACCCTCCAATAATTCATTCACACTTGTAGACTGCTCAAGAATGAACTCAGGAGGGATGGTAAAGGATGTTTCAGTGCATATTAACAACACCCTAGTCCTAGTAGACTTTCATGTGATGGACATCAGGATAGATTGGAACTCTTCGCTACTACTTGGGAGAGCATTCATGGCTACTGTGGGAGCCATATGCGACATGCTGTTAAACAGGTTGTATCTATCTCTAATTGATAAAAATATCTTTTATGAACCTGTTAGAAATAAGAACAAAGCTACCCTGATCGAATTGTGTAATGATGCAGAGCTTGTGGCCACATGTTTCTGCGATTACGAGCGTAATGAGGAATCGGTAGATGAAGCATCGATCGACACCCAACCCCTTGAATCGATCGACAGTCTTGCACATCAGCAGTCGATCGATACCCACCCTTCAACATCGATCGACACCCATACCCCAGAACAGATACACACCCACCATCCTGATTACAATCACAACCCATCCTACCTTGAATACGATGAAAACTACAGAGAAGAAGAATTGATCGAGTACTGAGGGCTTACTATGGAAGAGGCTGGAGTTTTTCATGTTTCCCATGAACCTGGGAAATCAACATAGATCGACGGCAACCATACGCCATTGATTGATATTGCACACGAAGCAAAACCCGAACATGATTCAGCAGAAGAACACGACAGAGAAGCTGGTTATCTACAACCGGATGAGTTTGGTATTATGAGAGATCCAGAAGGTCAGCAAGAGATATGGATGGCAGAATCCTAAACGTCATGAAGGAGAATGTAGCAGTAAACTTCCAATGGCCAACGGAGGAGAATGTAGCAGTAAACTTCCAATGGCCAACGGAGCTGGAAACCTTTTTGGGCACCGGTCTGATCACCGAGCATCGACCGACAGCAACCATAGACCATCAATCGACACCAATTGGGCGACCAAAGATACGGTGAAGCCTACGAAGAGTATGACTCAGATTATGATGAGAATGAACCTGGCTGGATAATGGACGCGAGAGTAGGCTATCCAGCATCAACAATCAGCCTATCTTGGCCATCAAACGACACCAAACGAAAACCAGACCCTTCAGTTGGACCAGAAGAAACCGAAGTTGGGTATCTTAGACCCAACGAGTTTCAAATTTTCAGAGTTGTAGAAGAACGTGCACGAGGTCTTTATGGGAGAATTCTAACTCTACCGAAGAAATATGTAGCAGACGCCCTTGTCATGGATGGACGATCAGGAAATTTCTTTGGACAACCGCAACAGCCATCGATCGACGCACAAATACCAGCATTGATCGACAACACAGAGCTGAAGCAGGAGACATACAGCAAAGCAGAGATTGATGATATTGTGCATGCGATCTACCAAGCTCAGAAGATGTCAACGAATGAATTCTATATGAGGCTTGATGACGTTTACTATCCTATAGATAAATGCCTCACGAATTTGACTACACGCATGGATGAGATGAAGCAAGACATGGATACTTTTCAGAGACAGTATGCGAGTAGACCGGATGGAGTGACATCGATCTACGCAACACCTTGCCATCGATCGATACTGAGTTCGACAGACACAAGTGTGTAGTAGAACGCTAATTAGAAGAAAGGTTCTCTGATATTGCTTTTTCTCAGTACATGATGAAGGAAGATGTTTCTCAGCAACTAGAGTAAATGTCAGACACTACAGCTGTCAGACTTAGAATGCTCCCGCGCAGTATTAAAAATCTACAAAGAAGAATGCATTCACTGGAGGTTACTCAGGAAATCATAAAGAACAAAAAAATCAGAGGAGATGAGGCAATCAGAAACTTCATTGGTACATGGTTTCAGAAGAGCAACAAAGATGTAGCCACTTTTTTCCAACTGTTGAACACCCTCTTTTCTAGTCAGAGCATTTACAATGTTGAGCTTACGACTCTAACCAAGCGCTGAGTGGGAGGCAACCCACTTTTTAGCAAGTTTTTATTCTTCATTTATTACTAATTTTCGTATTTATTTATTTCAGATACTCAAAAAAATTTTAAAAAAAATGAGGAAGACAATCTGCATAGAGCATCGATCGACACTTGATCACTACCGATCGACAAAGTAGGCAACGAATCGATCGATAGGCACTTAACTCTATCGATCGACGGTCACCATCAACGAGCAGGTGTATCAGTTTTTCCTTGTTAAAATTGGTTCTTATGATTTATTTGTTCCCCAATCTCTGACTATATAACAATGATGATAGTGTTGTTTAAGTCTGGGGGAGGTATTACTGATATTGTGTTTTATTTTGAGTTTTATAAGAAATAGGAACTTACAGGTCTAGCATCGATCGACATCCATATCCAACGATCGACTGACGCTCTCTTACAGAGAGAGGTATTGAGTTCTATACTTAAGCGAATTACTTATGATTTAATTTTTCTAACCAATCCGTGGGTGGATTACTCTGGAGACAGTGTAATTTAAGTCTGGGGGAGGTTCACTAATGCTATTTTATTGTTTTTGAGTTTTATTTACTATCTATATAAGGTTTTTTCAAAAAAACAGTTTTATTGAGTCAAGAAGGAGACTATGATCTAGATTTATTATTGACTAACCATGTTATAACCACCATTCTTAGAAAGTTATTTGCAGAGATTACTAGAGATACAAAAGTGGATCATCCTGCCACTATATCATACTTGCTTAGAAAGTTTGGAGGAACCGAAGCTGATTTCCATCACTAATCCTGACATTATTTGCTTGCTTTGGGATTTGGTATACATTGGATCAGATTCCTTCTACAAGTCTGGAAGGTAAAAGTTTGCGTGCTTCTGATTCCCCTCTCTCTCCCCTTCAGATTTTAAAAGGAATTAAACAGGATTTGGTGGATACAACCATTAAAGCTTGATTCATATGATTCTACAAAGAGATAAAAAGGTCAAAAAAAAGTGAACAGGATCTGGTGGCAAAAACCATTAGGGCTTGATTCGTGGAAGCCTATCCATATATCTCAGTCAATTTTAAAAATAAAATGATACACTTAAAAGAAAGGAGACATTGACTGAGAAGAAGTGAGAATAGAGAGAGGAAATGAATCAGAGAAGGTTGCATGTGTGTTCAGATTCTTGCAGAGGTAAGAGTCCATGTGTCCCTTGATCGATACTCCCAAGGTAAAGCCTACTCTTTTATTTTATGCAAAGAAATGAAATCGGTAGAGAGGCGAGTCAGACTAGTATTTGCTAAGTTGTTGGTAGAATGGATTTGGTTGCTATACTATGATAGGGTATATAAAGTTTCTCTGTGATTGGCTTGATAGGATCTGGATGCAATAAAGCAAGGTGACAGTTATACGTAGACAATATGTGAGTCTTCGCTTTTCAAAACATCTTTCACAGGCTTGTTTGCTTGAGGACAAGCAAAAGGTTAAGTTTGGGGAATTTGATATAGCATATTATTACCAGTTTTAGATCATGTTATAGACTCTATTTAGGGTATGTTATGTGTGTCTAGGCTATGTTTTGGGGTCTTTACAGGTCCAGGTACATTTTGGAGATATATGGAGATACTTGGAGCTTTTGGAGAATTTATAATCCGTAGCTGATCATTGAAGAGAGTCGAAGTACGAGATTACCATCGATCGATGATACAACGTAGGCGTCGACCGATGTTACATGACCAAGATCGATCGATGTTGCATATATGCCATCGATCAATGTCCAGTTTGCAGACAGCCGACTTTCAAGCCCAAGTTAGAGACATGACACAAGATTACAAGATTACCCTTGGACGAGTTTTGACCTAGACTTTAGGGTTTTATTTATACTTTATTTATTGCACCATGCTAAGTGTGTTAGAGTTAAGGGGGCAAGAGTTTGTGTGTGTGTGCTAGCATTTGCTAGTGTATTCTAAGTGTGCTTTGAAACCCCATATCTATGCATTTTATTCAGATTATTATTCTTACTTTAATTATGTCTGAGTAATTGTCAACTAGGTTTAGGGTTTATCAATGGTACTGATGGATTAGCCAAACAGTATAATTGATAAGGTCATTATTAGATCTATTAATAGACTTGTGTTTATTGTTTGTGTTCTATAGTAGCTAACTAGAACCCTGATATAGGATAGTTAGGCGCAAGCGAGAGCATGGTCTACTACCGGAATCTATTATGTTGAGCTAGGTTGCTAGAAAAAAAATGAGAGTTGATTTAGCCAATCTAGTGAACTTATCGAACTAGGTCATAACGCCTGATTCAAGAAACCATCAATCGATGCAGGATCATTGTCATCGATCGACGGTCATTCCGTGTCAACAAGCGACAGCTCAGACATTGGACTTGGTCAATAGATTAGGCGCACATGCAAGAGCCGGTGTCTTTTACATTATATTTCGAGTTCCATGATTAAATACCTTTCACTTCTATCTACTATAATCCACTTGCCTGAAACCCTAGATCTAGCATATTTCCATATTTACATTACTAACATATTTCCATATTTACATTATTTGCATATTTCCATATTTACTTTATTAGCATATTTCCATATTGCATTTATACCTTCTAATAAGGAATATTTCTTTGACCTGATCACTTGCTACCAATATATATAGTTACCTAGCTTAGCCTTTAGAAATAATAAATCTATTGTGTGCCTTTGTTCTATGTGGATTCGATCCCTAAGTACTACACCTGATCTCTCTTGACAAGAGTATTATTGTATTGTGTGCTAGGATTAAGGGTTAATTTGACAGTTGTTTGTTTAGGATATTATTACCCTATTAAAACATAAAAACACGCTCACGTCATTTTTCATCACAAAGATCCAAAGCAAAACATTGAAGACCTCGAGGATCTTGTTTCAAGTAACGAGAACCATGAAGTATCTGAATACCACATGCTCTGCAAGATTTTCCCATACTCTCTCTCTAGGGATGCATTTAGCTGATATTAGTGATCCAACCTGCAAGAAAAGAAAACTACATTCCTTGAAGTCTGAATTCTCTGTGAGAGCCGATGACAGGTAATCAAATAAACGCGGAAATATGAAAAGACAAGAAAATGAATTTATAAAATAAATACATCTTTATTTTGAATTTGAGTATGAGCGTTCCATAGAAAAAAACGTACGGGAAGCTTGTCTTGAAATGGGATTACAAAGTAAATTGAACAACATAGAAAAAAACCTATCTAAGTTCACTAGCATAGCCGCCTATGTCAAGAAAAACCTATGTGAACCGCAACTAGCTTAGCAATAGATGAAAAAGATGCAAAAAAGGTTTTATTGATTTCAGATTGAACCTTATGAAAGTATGCCTATGTACCCATGTCGAGGATCAAGCCGAACATAGTTCAGTTTACAGAGAGTTAAACAAGAGATCGAACTGCCTTTGGGAGTTCTTCTAGTAGTTGAGTGCATGACATAGAAACTAAGCATGTCGAGTATAAGGCCTAAAATTTCGAAGTGCAGAGAGTTCTAAGAGTGAAAAAATCGTCCATGTGCTCTTTTCATTGTCTCTCCTTATATATGCCTCCAACATTGGGGAGTCTTTACCTTTTTCCCTTTATTCGAGTTTATCTCTTCGCGGAAGTTTTCCTTATCTTCTCGATCTTCATGTTTATCTTCGTTAATTAACATGTATCTTCTTTTACTTTTATGTGTCGTTGAAACTGAATAACCCGTCATCGCTGTTGATTCAATTGTATTTAGACATTAGTGGGATTTTTTCATGTTTTAGGTGGTTTTGGGCCGTTTCATGACTTATGCGTTTTTACAATTATTCTTGGAGAAATCGTCGATTTGTCCGATGTCCATTTTCAATGTTGTTGGTCTTACAAACTGAACCAGACAAATTCACTAAGTGGAGCAGACGACATTGCGGAGTTAACATATATTGTCTTGACATTTTACTTGAACATTAACGAGAAAACATGCATTAGTTATTTTCTTAGTAAAATCTCTACGGAAACTTCGATTGGGACGAAACGAAAGACATTTTTATCGAGACTTGAAGTAGAACAGAATGAATGAGCTAATTTTGATGTGGGAAAGGCCTGGCCGCCTCATGGTGACATGGGAGAGGCCTGGCCGCCTCATGGTGACGTGGGAGTGGCATGGCCGCCTCATGGTGACGTGGAAGAGGCCAGGTCGCCTCATGGTGACATGGGAGAGGGAGAGAGAGTTGAGGGAGATGAGAAGTGACGTCATGGTGGTGAGGAGTGACATCATGGTAGCAAAGAGTGACGTCATGGCGATGAGGAGAAAAGAGAGAGAGTTGAGGACGATGAGAGCTCATGTGTGAGCTATGAGGGTGATTAGGAGAGTGAGGTAGCTTTTTATGATGCCTTTCTTCCATTCTCATACTCTCTATTGATCGCTTCGTAGACTTTCAGAAACTCTTTCATTTTTTTTACCCAAGTTTTTCTGTAAACATGTTCCGAAATCTGTTTTGCTGAAGATTATCTCACATATATTCCAACAAGGCCTTTCCGCAGAAAATTTCTGAATTTTTTTCTACGGAAGATTGACATTTGTTTTATCGCAAAAACCTTCCGCAAGAACGTTATTTCGATCTTCTCATGTTTGGATATAAAATCTCTCATACTTTGTCCGGGATGAAATACACTGAATTTTGACTCGTATCCTTATTTAAATAGGCTCGAATAATGCCATGTAGTACTCTTTAACATTTCTGGCTTGATTTATCTAAGGCATACTTAGAAGATTTTGGCTGTTGATTTTGACATGACCGATTTCGACCCCAACAGTTAGCCCCCCAGCTCGTAAGATTTTACGTGTAACTTTTGCGAGTTAGTAATAAGAATTTTAGGTGGAATCAATGGCTAAAAGTTTCATTGACGAAACCAGGTTTTTCGAAAGTTGAAGTTGTTGGCTAACTCTTTTTTCTTCATCAGAATGGGATATATTAAGATAGGGGTTGCGCCTTGTGAAAGCTACCCACGTACCATTATTCGAAAGATCAAGCCTTTCGTAGTTCGTTTTGGAGTTAAGATTCTTACGACGTGTTTTCTAATGAGACCTTTACAGTCTAGTTATGCGTCGTGTGGACATTTTTGAGTATGTTGCTCCCAATGGCATTTTATATTTGACCTTTGTTGGCCTCGAGACTAGAATTGTAGGCTATTTTGTTTTGGATTTGTGGAGTCATGGATTATCTCCTTTTTTAAAACGTATAGAATAGCCATACGAGGAGATGAGAGAAAAGGTGTGAGTTGTCATCTCATTTCTAATGCTCAGTGGATCATTATACTTGGCGTTGTGTAAGATCAGAATACTCAAAGGCTTTTAGTTCCTGAGTCTCATAAACGTACAAATATAAGCGAAGGGACATATTTTGGAATCTTGTATCAGTCTATTGATACTATTCCTTGAGACAGGTAAGACCAGTGTGATGGGTTTAGGGCAACACCTAGGCTTACTATCGGTTTAGGGTTTACGATGAATGTTTCAGCTTAAGTCACCCATTTTGGTTTCGACCTGATTTCGTCTCAATATTGAAGCCTGTGAAAAGTTCTTGGCTTATGTGACTTGCATCGATCGGGAACCTAGCATCTCTCCAAAGACTATTTCGAAGTCGCGTGGAAGTGCTGCCAAAATTTTGGATTTCTTTTATAGCGCGCTATTATCCTTCTGTCAAATGTCTATATCCTATCTCTATGGGGGAAGATGGCGAAGTCTGTTTAGGACGTTAGAGTTTGTTTGTTGTGATCAGCAACAAACGGAATGGTAAGTATTACCGTTTGAGTTTGACCCTTCGCGACGGTTGTGTGTTTGAGAAGATTTAAGTGCGTATGACTGTTTGAGTTTCCGAGACAGAACTTTCATCTAGGAAGATATTTTACGTCGAAATCTGTTTTTTTTTTATTTTCTGCAACGTCCAGCTACACTAAAGACTGGATATTTCTTTCGAGTGAAATTTTACGTTATGAGAACGTGTTAGAGAATTTTTTCGTGTTTGGCGTGAAATTCTCATTTGAACTTGTTGCCAAGGAATACTTAGTTTGTTTGTGCAGTTTTTGCAGCCGAAGTTTGTTTGTTTAGAGAATAAAAAAGTGTTTTTGTATAGAATTTTTTTTTCGTATGTCTATTTCTTGTTTTCGACCTTAGAGATGTTTTCTAGTGTTGAAAGAATTTTGTTTTAACCTTATGGTAGAGAAAAAAAATTGCTTTGTTTGCGGATGTTTCGCAGCCAAAACTGTTGTTTCTGTTTGGATTTAAGTTTTTTGATTTGTGATCAAGGAATTAGGACCAAGGGGTCGCATAAATTTGTCGCCGGGAAGAAGCATCCTTCTTTACTGTATTTTGTGAAGAGTTGACCTTCCAAGATTTATTTTGTGTATTTGATAGGATGTTTCGTACAACTCTAGAAGCTTTGATACGATGTCTCCTTATATGCGCGTTTTATGGGTAAAAAGTTGGGCTTAAAGTGAATTGTTGAGCATATAGAATTTGATCAATTGACGTTAAGTTTAGGTTTCTCGTTAAACGTTTGGTTGTTAGGGCTGAGTCTTGTTATGATGAATTTATCTTATGATTTTCGTTTCCGAGTTATACGATAATTATTTGCGTAATTGTCACTTGACACTTTTAGACAAATAGCTGATTGTCGTTTAGCCGTTAAGTGGTTGGATGGAGCTGGGGTCGCTCAAATGTTTTATCTTGGCATGAAGGATGTGTTGAGCCGCATGGCCAAGCGCGCTGCTGGTCAAGGATTAGACCATGGTACTTTTGTGTTAACATTATGGTCATGATAGTTTAGAATAGTCCTTAAAGGGGATGCCGAATTCTAGTTTGGACTTTTAGGGGAAGGGCTAATAGGCCGAGGGCCAAATAGCATTTGTCGAGATTGATAGGCTAAGTATGTTGGAGTTTCCATGTTAATATGGCCGATGGTTGTAGAAAATGATTTTCTACTTTAGGTTCCAGTTATACGATGAATGTTTCATATAATGTTTTCTTTAGTCATAAGAAAATTGGTTCATTTTTTTTCCAAGGAAGACAAGGCCTAGAGGCTTGCTACATAACCCGTGTGGACTCAAGTGTGGGATGATTTCCTGCTCAGACATAAACGAGGGAAGTTTAAATCGACGTTGTCTTTAAATTGACCCATATTGTCGATTGATGTAGCTTTTATTATGCACTATCAAATTACACTACAAGAAATATGTACATTCTTAGCGCAGAAAATATGTTATCGTAGACCTTTCATAGCGAATTCATAAATGCTATGTCATCGGCAGCCATCGTAGGTACCCACTCTACGATAGCATTTTTGAAATGCTACGAAATATACAGATACTATAGCAATATTTGAATGTTGTTAATAACTTAACTATAGCATTACTTTTGCGTTATAAATTGACTAAGATTCATATATTTTTGCTATAATAGATCTTTTTCAATAAATCAAAAATAATAATAATTAAAAATAATATAATTGAAAATTAAATTGTAATTGTTTTATATTAAAAAAAATATTTATAAATTTAAATTGGTTTACAAATTATTTCCGGTTTACAAAACAAAACCAGAAATTAAAAAATAAATTCAGACCAATACAATTTGGTTTACACTAAACCAAATCTAAAAAGAAAAAAAAAAAAACTAAACCTAAAAACAAAAAAGGACTCAGCCGCCTGCCTTCATCTTCATCCACCTTCATCCATTGTCTTGTTCTGCCTAGGTCGTCATGCTCAGCTCCGACGTGTTCTCAGATCCAAGCTATGGTATCCGGTACACAGTGAATCAAAGCTGTCAAGAACAAAAAAAAGATTCAACAGAGATAAAGAGAGAGAAATAGAGATAGCAAACACAAGTAGAGAGCGAGACAGAGGGAAACGGAGAGAGACAGAGAGTACCGGTGATGAGCAGAGGAGGAGACGCGGTGGTGGTGAGAAGAGGAGGAGACGCGGTGGTGGTGAGAAGAGGAGGAGACGTGGTGGTGGTGAGACGAGGAGGAGACGTGGTGGGACAGAGATGGGAGAAAAGAGAGATATGAGAGTGAAGGAGAAGATGAAGAAGCTGAAGATTGAATTCGAAAAAAAAAGAATGAGATAAGAGATTGTCGTGGAGAGAAAGAGAGAGAGAGAGAGAGAGAGAGAGAGAGAGAGAGAGAGAGAGAGAGAGAGAGAGAGAGAGAGAGAGAGAGAGAGAGAGAGAGAGAGAGAGAGAGAGGAGAGAGAGAGAGAGAGAGAGAGATAGAGAGAGAGAGAGAGAGAGAGAGAGGGAGGAAAAAATAAAAAAATAAAATGAATAAATCTCAACCTTTAGATCTAAGTTAATCCAATGGTTAGGAAGTGTGATCCATGTACTTGAATCTTATTGGCCAAAAAATTTATTTTTCTTTTTTTATTTTTGTTTTTGTCTTCACTATTTGATCATTTGTTTTGTAAGTAACTTTTCTTTGTTATATCTTATATAAAACTTTATATTTTGTAGTTTATAATTTAAATTTAAAGTTTTCCTTTTTGACATGATAAAATGATATTGATTTTAAGAACTGATATTTAAATTTGAAAATATTAGATTGATATCAAGATTATGATTTTGGTCACCATTTTAAAAATTTGTATGTTTATACTAAAATCTGATTTATTGTTTAATCTGATTTGTAATTCGTTTATAAATTTGTATGTTTTATTTTTAAGTCGAAAAATTTAAAAATTAGGTTTTATTGTTTAAAAGAAGTTATGATTAAGAGTAAAATTTGGTTTTGTGTTTTAAGGTTTGGATGTTGAAATATGAGGTTTAGGGTTAAAGTTTAGTATTTTGGATTAAAGTTGGAAAATAATTGAATAGAAGACTAGATATAAAATTTGTACTTAAATTTTTAATAATTTAGATTTGAAGTGCATACTTAAAGTATTGGATGTATAGTTTATGTTTGAAGTAATGGTTTAGAATATAGAGTTTCATTGAAGATAAAAGATATGTGTTTAGTAAATTATAGTTTAAAATTAAGAACATGAAATTTTGAGTTTAATTTTAAGATTTGAAGTTAAAGTATGAAAAATAAAGTTTTAGGGCTTGTATTTAGAGTTTAGGGTTGAAAACCATGTTTGGGGTTTAGGGATTCGAATAGATTTTTATAGCATTATAAAAAATGCTATTATATGTCTTTGATAATATTTTCGAAGCCGCTCAAATAATATTTTGGGCGCTTACATCCAATTACCCACTAAGTATTGGCGGTATCAGGGATTTATTTTCCCGCTCACTTCATTTTCAGAATAGCATTGATTAAGTGCTATTTTAGGTTTTCATTTATTGTAGCGTTTATCTAATGCTATTATATAAAACGGAAATTTTTAAGTCATCTACGATAGCAGTTCAGTAAAACGTGCTATAACAATATGCTATCAATGTAGACTTTTTTTGTAGTGTTAACCCTTTAAACTACTTTTTACTCTCTCTCAAATAAGAGGTTCAATTGTAGTACTTAGGGATCGAATCCACAGGGAGCGTGGGCACACAATAGACTATAGATGTCTAGATTAAGCTAGGTAAACAGTTTATTAAAGAAGTAATAGTGGACAAGTAAGCAGGTGATTGGGTTGATAACAATAAGATGAAATTGCTAGGTCTAGGGATTTATCAATCAATATATTCAAAACACAAATCAAGGATGTTAAGGATTTTATAGATCAAATTCTAGAACTCGAATTCAATAAACAAGTAATCAAGCTCTCGCATGTAATTACTAATCAGATGTCTAAGTTCTATGTTTCAGCTCTCACATGCAGACAAGGATCAAGCGTCGATCGATACGAATGCTTGGGTATCGATCGATACTACCTAAGACAAGCATTAACACACATATTATAATGTTCAACTAGATCCTAGACGAACTCTCGTATACGCTTAGATATCTAATCCACACAGGGCTCAGGTTCCGTTAATTAATTGCACTCTCGTGCCTCTCAATTGTCCTATGATTTTAGGTTCAAGTAACTAGTCACACTCTCGTGCTATTACACTACCCTAGATCCTAGTATTACAAGACACCCTGGTGTAGTGATCAATAGATAACCTAGCAATTCTATGACTATTAGTTTGGCATTAAGAACATGAAATCCCTAAACCTAACAAGAAGATTACTCAGACATGGAAGCAATAACACAAATATAGTCTGAATAAATAATAGATATAGAAATAAATATAAAACCAAAGGAGTTCAAATAAATCTCTGAAGGAGAATTGATCTTCTCTCCAAACCATAAGACAATGAATAAATTAAAGCTTAGCCATCAACAATGACTTAGAAACCTATATAAATTAGGTCAAAACTCGTGCAGGGGTATTCTGATAACTTTCCATGATATATGGGCTCTAGTCGGCCATAAAAAAGCTGGGCCTGTATTCTAGGATCACCGTCGATCGACACCAAGGCTGTGCCGTCGATCGACACTCATTCATCTTCTCGACAGCTTCCTCTCGCGAGGCAAACAGGCCACTCTTCAGTAATTCGGGCATAACTTTAGATCTAACCATTCAATGGACCTAAAACCGGTGGAATTAGAAAGATAACTCAAAGTTAAATCTTATTTCAAACTATAAGATCAATAGAACCGTGGGAAGGTCTCCATCCATAGCTAAACATCTGACGTATATGCGCAGTTCTGCATCTCTAAAAGCTCCACAATCACCAAAGTTCTCCAGAACGTACCTAAACCTGGAAATAGTCAAAACACATATAATATACTCTAAATAGGGATGATATCATGGCACAATAGTGGTAAATATCAGGCCCTATCAACTCCTCCAGACTTAACCTTTTGCTTGTCCTCAAGCAAACAAGCCTGTGAAAGAGGTTTTGAAAAGCGGAGACTCACATAATGTCTACGTGTAACTATCACCAAACTTTGTTGCAACCACCCTCTACTGATTTCATTTGTTTGCATAAAATAAAAGTGCAGGTTTTACCTTGGGAGTATCGATCAAAGGATATATGGACTCTTACCTCTGCAAGTATCTGAACACACATGTAGCCTTCTCTGATTCCTTTCTTCTCTCTCTCTCTTCTCACTTCTTCTCAGTCAATGTCTCCCTTGTTTTGAGGGTATCACTTTATTTTTTTTAATTGACTGAGATATTTGGATAGGCTTCCATGAATCAAGCCCTAATGGTTTTTACCACCAGATCATGTTCACTTCTTTTTGACCTTTATATATTTCGAGGATCATATGAATCAAGCTTTAATGGTTTTATCCACCAAATCATGTTCAACTCCTTTTTTAATCTGAAGGGGAGAGTGACGGGAATCAGAAGCACACAGAATTTTACCTTCTAGACTTGCAGAAGGAATCCGATCTAATGTATACCAAATCCGAAAGCAAGCAAATAATGTCAGGATTAGTGTTGGAAATCAGCTTTGGTTCCTTCAAACTTTCTAAGCAAGTGTGATATAGTGGCCGGATGATCCACTTTGGTATCTCTAGTATTCTCTGCAAACAATCTTCAAAAAATGGTGCTAAAGTGTGGTTAGTTAATAATAAATTTTGATCATAGTCTCCTTCTTGACTCAATAAAACTTTTAGAATAATATGTATAAATAAAACTCAAAAACAATTAAATAGCATTAGTGAACCTCTCCGAGACTTAAATTACACTGTCCCTAGTGTAATCCGTCCCGGATTGGTTAGGAAAAATTAAACAATAAGTAAATAACTTAAATAGAAAACTCAATACCTCTCTATGTAAGAGTGTGTCGATCGATGGTAAGCATGTGTGGTTGATCGATGGTTGCGATCCAACGTTGACCAATGGTGCCTCTATGATGTCGATCAATGGTGACTCAAATAGTCTGTAAAAATAAAAAAAAACTCGAAATAAATAGTAATATAAGTAAAACCGAAATAAAAACTTACTAAACAGTGGGTTGCCTCCCACTCAGCGCTTGGTCATAGTCCTAAGCTCAATGTTTTGGAATTATGATTCAGTCCGAGAAGGAGAACTTGCTCCAGAACAACTTTCATTGTCCCTCTTCCTCATTTTGTGATATTGTTGATAAAAGCTCCTGCAGAAACTTCCCCTTTTTCTTTCATTTCTGGATCACATATCACCCTGGCCTTGGTAAAAGGTTGCATACTTCCTTTGCAGCACATCCTATACTCAAGACTTCCCTCATAACATCGCGAAGGAACCGGTGAGAAGAAATATGTATCTACCTTCTTTTTCTTTTTCTTCTTCCTGGCCCTTCCCCCAGACTTAGGCTTTTCAATCACAGGTTGCTCTAAAATATGGAGAGTGTTGATCGACGCTATTAGGTGAGTGTCGAGCGACAGTGATGTTGGCTCTGTGGTTTCGCGGTTTGAATCAGGTGCAGGTGCTGGATCTTCAGACGGCTCTATCCATGAAATAAACCCCGCACTTTTGGTCTTCCCCACAGGATCGTATAAAAAAATTTCATCAACATTAGTAAGGCACATCCTATTCTTCTTGAGATCACAAACTGCCCCTACTGTAGACATAAAGGCTCTTCCAAAGATGAGAGAAGATTCTCGACCTGATTTGCTTCCCAAAACATGAAAGTCCACAGAAACAGTGCATTCACCTATCTCTACTTTAACATTCTTGATCGTGCCTACTGAGTTTACCTTGGAGTTATCCGCGAAGGTGAAGCTATCTTGAGAAGGTTCCACCTTGAATCCTAACAGTTCGGCAGTGTCCTTTGACATGATGCTGACTGCAGATCCAATATCACAGAGGGCGTATGGGAAATTGGTGTCATGTATACAGCAGGGAGTCAGAAACTTCCGAGGATCTTGTTCCTTCTTCAGTGTCTTCTTGGATTTACGGCTGACCATATTAAACAGCAACTCAATGTCTTTATCCGTCTCCTTGCTCTGTCTGAAGAAATTACCAAGTCTGTACTAGTGATATGCATCCTCTAAAGACATATCCTTAGGGACCCTCTTCAGTCTCTTTTGAAATCCATCAAATTCAGCCTTGTTAGCTTCTCTCCTGAGGTGTTTGGAAACATAGGGTTCTCTAGATCTCACTCTGTTCTTTGGACTTCTTTCTTTCGCTGACTGCTTGTCCATGGCAGATTCATGTTTGTCCAGCTGGTGTCGATCGATATATGGTGTGTACCGTCGATCGATGCTGTCAAAGAAAGAGGTTTCAGCTGGAATCAATTGCCCTTGTTCTGGTGCAACGACATCCTACTGATTGGTGATCATCGTTGGCCTTTCTGATGAGCGGTGTGCATTATGGCTTGACATGGGCATGTGTCGATCGATGATCGTCTGCTGTCGTCGATCATTTGTCGCCCGTTGATGTCGATGGTGTCGATCGACGGTGTCCATTTTAACATAGTACGGGTTGAGAGGAAGCGGATGTCGTGTGGCAAAGTCTGAGTGGCTCTCAATTTTCACCTTTCCTATGTACTCTTCTATGGGTGTCGATCGATGCTCATCTGATGGTGTCGATCGACACCAGTGCGAGCTGCCAAAGGTCATAGAACTTTCGACTATAAAAGTACCTTCTTCCAGCTCCTCATGCTCGATTACTTCCCCAAAGTCATTATCTAAGATGGCATCAACCTGGTGCCTCTTGGTCTCCCCAGCTTTCCCTTTAAATGGAGCTTCTTGCCTCTTCACAGCTTCTGTTTTCTGGGAATTATGGGTGTTTAGCATCCTAACATGGGTGTTTATGGCTTCTAATTTTCCATTCAGCTCTTTGTGGATAGAATCCAACCTCAGATTTAAGTATACACTCATTTTCTGCTGAATTTCTATGGCTCGTTCCATCATAGATTCTATCCTCTGAATATGGTCCTGAAAACAGATTTCATTTATATGATTCTCGTCCTCTTCTGCAGCATGTTCCACCAACGAGACTTCATGTACACAATCAGTTTTGTCCTCGACCTCAATGATCTTGTCATTATTTGTAACACCTGATTGCATTTTGTGAATATCCATATTCCTAATATTGTTGCTAGACACAAAGTTATGAATCAGTCTCATAGCTTCCTCTGGATTCCTAGTCCCAAAGTTCCCTTCGCTTGCCTGATCCAACATTATATGATACTGCGCATCAATACTTTGGAGAAGAATCCCACCAGTTGAACCTCCGTGAAACCATGATGTGGACAGTCTTTTTGGTACCTCCTAAATCTGTCCCAAGAGCTTCTAAACCCTTTAGTCGGTCCCTGAGAGAATGTAAAAATCTTATCCCTTAGCTCTTCGGTCTTTGCATCATCAAAAAAATTATTCAGAAATGTAGTCTTGATATCATCCCAGGTAGTGAGAGATCTTGGTGGGAGAAGTTTCAGCCAAACAAGTGCATTCCCAGAGAGAGAATACTTGAATAACTTGCTTAGAAGATAGTTTTTAGTTTCTTCATGCTCCAGGATGCTAGAAACAAAATCCTCTAGTGTTTCAATGTGGTCCATGGGATCTTCATGGGGAAGGCCATGAAAGGGGTGCTCGCTCACATGAGTAAAGCATGCAGGTCTTATCTGGCCGTTGACCCCTTGGATTTCTCGAGGTTGAATCGCAGACCCCTTGGATTTCTCGAGGTTGAATCGCAGACATGTTAATATATAATCGAGTGAGCCTTATCAACTCTGCTATCGATCGATGCTCAGGGATTACAGCCCCTTGTGCATCTAATTTCTGACCTACTGCATTACACAGATAACCCACATGGTCATGCAGGTCACCATTCCCATCCCTGGTAAGAATAAGTGCCGCAACCATCTCTACTTGTCGGTTACTATCGATCGATGATAGAGTAGAAGTGTCGATCGATGTCGAAGTATTTTTTTCGATTGATGCTAGACGTTTCTTTCTGCGGAGGGTGCGTTTAATAGCTGCTGGGTCTGAGAAAAGTAAGTATTTTTCCTTGTTACTCCTGGTACTGTTCTGCATGTACCTGAAAGACAAGGAAAATTTTATGTAAGTAACTGAAACAGAAAATAAAAACCTAGACTAAACTTATTAATCAACTCTAATGGCGATCCTCGCTCCCCGGCAACGGCGCAAAATTTGATGTATCTTTTATTATGCACTCTCAAATTAAGTCTTTAAGCTACTTTTTACTCTCTCAAATAAGAGGTTCAATTGAAGTACTTAGGGATAAAATCCACAGGGAGCGTGGACACACAATAGACTATAAATGCATAGATTAAGCTAGGCAAACAGTTTATTAAAGAATTAATAGTAGACAAGTAAGTAGGTGATTGGTTTGATAATAATAAGATGAAATAGCTAGGTCTAGGGATTTATCAATCAATATATTCAAAACACAAATCAATGATGCTAAGTGTTTTATAGATCAAATTCTAGAACTTGAATTCAATAAGCAAGATCCAGCTCTCGGATGCAATTACTAATCAGATGCCTAATTTCTATGTTCCAGCTCTCGCATGCAAACAAGGATCGAGCGTCGATCAATACCAATGCTTCGGTATTAATCGATACTACCTCAGACAAGCATTAACACGCATATCGATAATGTTCAACTATATCCTAGAAGAACTCTCGTATGCCCCTAGATATCTAATCCACACAGGGCTCGGGTTCCGTTAATTAATTGCACTTTCGTGCCTCTCAATTGTCCTATGATTTTAGGTTCAAGTAACCAGTCACACTCTCGTGCTATACCACTACTCTACATCCTAGTATTACAGGTCACCCTGTGTAGAGATCTATAGATAATCTAGCCTTTCTATGACTATCAGTTTGACATTAAGGAGTTCCAATCAATTTCTAAAGGAGAATTGATATTCTCTCCAAAACATTAGACAATGAATAAAATAAAGATTAACCGTCAACAATGGCTTAGAAAACTATATAAATTAGGTCTAAACTCGTGTAGCAGTATTCTGGTAACTTGCTATGAAATCTGAGCTTTAGTCGGCCATAAAAAAATCAGGGCCTGTCTTCTGGGATCACCGTAGATCGACACCAAGGCTGTGTCGTCGATCGACACTCATTCATCTTCTAGACAGCTTCCTCTCGCGAGGCAAACATACCACTTTTCAGTAAATCGCGCATAACTTTAGATCTAACCATTCGATGGACCTCAAACCGGTGGCATTAGGAATCTAACTCAAGCTCAATCGTATTTCAAAATAGCAGCTCAATCTCACTGTGGAAGTTCTCCATTCATAGCTAAACATCTGACGCATCTGCGAAGTTCTGCATCTTTAAAAGCTCCAGAATAATCAAAGTTCTCCAGAACATACCTTAACCTGAAAATACTCTAAAACATACTCCAAACACATATAATAGACTCTATATAGGGCTGATATCATGTCACAATAGTGGTGAATATCAGGCCGCCCTATTATCGATCATCTCAATCATCTAAAGAAAAACGTACGCAGCCTTTCAAAAGATCGGTTCAGCCGTTTTCCTTTGTAAAAAAAATAGGGGGGGGGGGGCATAGGTAGGTATATTATTCTTGTATACTCCCATACTTCAAAAAACAATTGTCTCGGCATCAAGAAAACGCTTTTGACAATGCGAACTCTCGCAGCAGTAGGCAGAAAAACATGTTGGCAATGCGATGGCCCATCAAAGTCGTCCCAAAGGCAAATGACAATCTAGGAACGAGTCAGTTTTTAGAAAAAGTTTGCTTCTCTAGTTCTTTCTCTCTTTAGGAAGCGAGATGAGTATGCTTGAATGTTTGGCGATCGTCTCTCAGCTTTACGAGAGATTAGACCAGTTTGCAAGTTCTGCCTGAATAGTTAAGGAACAATAAAACGAGATTGGAAAATCGCCTATGACTTAGTTCGCTAGACTATCCCCATACATTCTTAGTTCGCTAAGGTTTACGGAAGTTTCTAAGACATTTTCATTTCTTTCCTAAGAAAAATTCCAAGTCTGATAAAATTTTCTAAGTCGGACATACCTTTCTCTTATCGGAGATTCAGGTTTACCTCTTCTTCATTCTCCTTCTCCTCGTGTCATCTGATCTGAGTTTCGATTTTCATAGTATTAATTTTTACGAAAATGGGTTTGTATTTCATCGAACTTTTTTTGGTGTTTATGAATAGCCAAATTCAACTTAATGTCAAAGAACTTCGCAAAGTCTGATTCTGACTTTCATCTGATTTGGTTTTCAACGAAACTCTGACGAGTATATCGAGGCGATGAAGAGACTACAACGACTAGGTTTATGTTCTCATTTCTTCGTGCCGCAGGTTTTACTAGAACGACCAAATGTGTTTCGTATATTGCCAAAAATTCTATCATATGTTTTTGACTCAACGTGGCAGAATCTCGTAAAACTGGATTGTGTCTTTCATATCAATGTAACTTTAGAAAATTATTGAAACAAAGTGTGGAGAATCAGATGATAATTCGAGGAAGAGTGAAGTGGGCGATGAGGAAAAAGAAGAAACAGACATGAAATCATTCGGGTGAGCTGCTCAGTTTGTCAAACTGTGAGCGAATTGGTCTTGTCCTAGCCCTTATTGTCTTCGTTTTTCTGTTGATTGTTTCATATGGTCTTGTTTGACTTTCCTAAGGTTGTCGAATTGTTTTTCGAGTTTTATTTACGAGTGGTTTGGCAAATGTTGTCAGATTTACTATATGAAGTCTATATCGTAGATTAGTGTCTTGTTTTAACTTTACGAAAGTTGTTTCGTAAAATGTTGTCGAGCTTAATTTTTTGAAAGTTATTCGCAAAATGTTATTGATTTTAATTTCGCGAAAGCTATTTCGTAAAATGTTGTCGAGCCTAATTTTACGAAGGTTATTCTGCTAAATGTTATCGGGTTTAATTTTACGAAAGCTGTTTCGTAAAAATGTCGTCGCGTTTAATATTAAGAAACTAGTTTTGTGAAATGTTGTCGAGCATAATTTTACGAAATTTTTTCCGTAAAATGTTATTGAGTTTAGCTGTATGAGAGCCCTTTTTTTAGAAAGAGAAATCGCGAGCTCGTTTTGGGTGCTCTTCGTGTGGCAAAAAGTCATGACTAGGTTTTCGATTTTCTCTAGCCGTGAGGTGTTTGCGTAAGTGTTCGCCATAGGAGCAGTCACTTCTGTAGTTTTTTTTTTACCAGCATTGTTGCGAGCTGCGAGTTTCTCTTTCATATTTCTAGACATCATTTTAATCAAGCGTTTTGCGGCCGTGTAAGTTAGATTAATCACCCCCCCCCTTCTTCTAGCAGAAACTGTGGAAAACGAAATTTGCACCATCGATTTTAGTGAACGGAGGAAAGCAAAGACAACCCTACTTTCCCTGAGGTCCGGATTTTTTGCGAGAGCCGGCGACATGTAATCAAATAAACCCGGAAAATATGAAAAGGCAACAAAACAATTTTTTAGAATAAATAGATCTTTATTTTGAATTTGCGTATGAGCGTTCCAGAGATAAAAACGAATGGGAAGCTTGTCTGAAATAGGGATTCCAAAGGAAATCAAACAACATAGACGAAAACCCTAGATAAGTTCGCTAGCATAGCCGCCTATGTCAAGAAAAACCTATGTGAGCCGCAACTCCCTTAGCAATAGACGGAAAAGATGCGAAAAAGGTTTTATTGATTTTGGACTGGACCTTATGAAAGACTGCCTACATACCCCTTTCGAGGATCAAGCCGAACATAGTTCGGTTTACAGAGAGCGGAATAAGAGATCAAACTGTCTTTGCGAGTTCGTCTACTAGTTGAGTGCTGGACATAGAAACTCATCAGGTCAAGTATAATGCCTAAAATTCTTAAGTGCTGAGAGTTCTAAGAGACTGAAAATCGTCCATGTTATCCTTGCCTTGTTTCTCCTTATATATGCCTCCAAGGTCGGCGCGTCTTTCCCCTTTTGCCCCTGATTCGAGTAGAACGCTACCCGGAAGTTTTCCTTATCTTCTCGATCTTCGTGTTTATCATCGAATATTTAACATTTGTCTTCTTTTCCTTTTATCTCTCGTCAAAACTGAATTAACAGTCATTTCTGTTGAGCCAATTTTTGTTTGGAACCATAAGTGGGCGTTCGCCTTGTTTTAGGCCATTTCAGGTCGTTTTATGACTATGCGTTTTTACGTTATTGTTGGAGAAATCGTCGATTTTTTCGATGTCCATTTTCTAGGTTGTTGGTCTTACGAACTCAACCAGATCAATTCACTAAGTCAAGGATATGATGGTGTTGAGTTAACCTATATTGTATTGAAGTTTGACTTGAACTTTCACGAGAAAACATGTGTTACTTGTTGTCTTAGTAAAATCTCAGTGGAAAATCTGATTGGGACGAAATGAAAGACATACACGAAGGAGAACAAAATAATGGAGCTAAGAGCGACGTGAGAGAGGCCTGGGAACCTCATGGCGATGTGGGAGAGGTCTGGCCGCCTCATGGAGACGTGGGAGAGGCCTGGTCGCCTCATGGCGACGTGGGAGAGGAGAGAGAGTTGAGGGCGACAAGAAGTGATATCATAGCGTGACAAGTGACGCCATGGCGACGAGGAACGAGAAGAGATAGTTGAGGGTGATGAGGAGCGAGGAGAGAGAGTTGATGACGACGAGGAGTGATTACATGGCGACGAAGAGGAATGTTATGGCGGCGAGGAGAGACGTCATGGCGACGAGGAGAGAGGTGAGAGAGTTGAGGGAGACGAGAGCTGATGTGTGACCTATGAGAGCGATTAGGAGAGTGAGGTATCTTGTGCTGATGCCTTTCTTCCGTTCTCATACTCTCCGTTGATCGCTTTGTAGACTCTTAGAAATATTTCGTTTGTTTTACATAAGTTTTTCCGTAAACATTTTTTGAAAGTTGTTTTGCGAAGCTTATCTCATAGATTTTCCTACGAGGGCTTTCCGGAAAAACTTTCCAAATTTTTTTTACAGAACATTGTTCCATAAAACATGTATTTTATCGCAAAAACCTTCTGCGAGAACTTTTTTCTGATTTTTTCATGTTTGGATAGAAACTCTTTCATTCCTTGACAAAAATGAAATACACGGATTTTTATTCTCGTATCCTTATTTAAATAGGCTTGAATTATGCGGTGTAATTTTCTTCGACATTTGCGACTCGTATTTATCTAAACTATCTCTTTTTGGAAGATTTTAACTGCTGATTTTGCCATGACCGATTTTGACCTCAACAAATATGGGGTTTTGTGGTGTCATCAAATGGTTATGGGGTATCGCATATTTTTTTTAGTTTGACATCACATTTACACATATAAATTATTTGGTCATTTCTGTTTTTTTAATGCTTTTATATAAAAGATTTTGGAAACGCATAAAAATAAAAGAAAATATAAGCCCAAATAAATCCTCTGATGGGCTCGAATAAATGGAAGGTCCAACTGAGAAGACCTGCAAAAAGGCTAACACCCATGAAACCGGAAACCCTAGCTTTCACCTGAAAAGCTCCACCACTGCAAGCACAGATCCATCGGAAAACGAAACCACCAAGGCCACCAAGAAAGTGAGGAGAAGCCAGAGCACGAGAAGGACCGGTACAAGCTATATCGCCCCGATCCCCCTACCATCCAGCGTGTCCTATTACTGGTTTATGAGTCATTGGACGTATTAACCTTTGATCACATACCAACCCAACCAAATCTATATACTTCTACTTACATTCTTGCTCACAGGGAAATGGAATGTAGGGCATGAGTAAATGGGTTACTCAGTGAAGCGATTCTAGACCAAATTCTCCGCGTGAAACTATATACTACTTAATGCGAAACAAGATCTGGGTAGCCACTATAACCAATCAACCAAATGGAACATAAGATAACATACAAAATATTTCTATACATTCTCTATCAACCTAGCAATCACACAATACAATCAACTCAGTCACTTCTACACATAGATTCTACTCGACAACTTGACAGATGCCAATCAACCTAGACTCTAAAAGACATGGCCCGCTCACGGTTGTCCCACCTCCCGTCAGATTATCCCGAGAGATCTTACGTTCGTGACTTTGTCCCAGCTTCCTGAAGGACTATCTGAGTTGCAGCTTTTTGGCCCCTTCCGGCTCCGTTGCCACCCCGGTCATAATAGCCATTTTTATGCCACGACTCGGCATGGCTCGATCATACGACGCCCTTCAAATTTTATATCCCGCATCTCGCAGTAGGAACATTTTATATCCTGCACCTCGCAGTAGACATAACTATTCACATCTCATACAATATGCCACTCGTTCTCGGTGTCTCAATCAATACATATTTCACAGTCTTATTCTCATTCATTAATTTATCCTCATTCCCATTCACATTCCTCATTAATTCATTCATAGACTGCACCCATTCTCAGTGTCACATTCAATGCATTTCACATCTATTGACCCATACATAACATTCCACTTTCACTCCCATCTGATAACAATTGTAACATCCACTATTAACCTAGGCTTGCACTTCTTTTCTAGAAACCTAGCTTTCATCATCATTCATCACAAACAGCATAACAACCAATCACACAAGCAAGCAAACAATATCATTCATCCACATCAACACATGGCAATCGACTAAGTCCTTTAAACATTGTGAGGTTCTTATGCATCATGATCTGTTCATATATCAATCTAGCACCATTATGATCTAGAAACTTAACTTTCAAACAAGGACTATCCATATCATAATTCCAACATCAACCAAAATACATATCATGAGAGAAAACTGGGTTTGAATCACCTCACCTTACACTAGATCTGGATATCATGAACATGAAAAAGAGATTATAGATCTTAGAAATCCAAAAACTTCCGATTACACCACACCACCACCGCACGATCTCCGTGAGGAGAGTGAGAGAAGTCGACGAGATGAGAGAGAGAGAGAGAGAGAGAGAGCTTTCGCCTTTCGGAAATTCTCTGCAGAACTTAGTTTCAAGTTTCTGATGGTAGAAAAGAGGAGAGACTGCCTCTATTTATAAGAAAAAGAGAAAGAAAACCCTAGGTTTTTCCTAATGGTCTGTAGATTTTCCTTTAAAAATCTCATAGAGAGGCAGAAGGAGATGTTGGTGCCGATTTGTTCTTCTCCTCCCATTGCCGTAGTCAGCCGCTGTCGGAGAACCATTTCAAGACCAACCGTCGTCCTCAAACGGGAGCTTATCATCAATCTCACTATTTCAAGCACAACCAAACCCTCCCCACTATAAAGACTCACAGCCTCTCCCTCCACCATCGGTTTAGATCTCGGAAGCCTAGATATCACAAGGAAAGGACAGGTACTGCATAGCCCAGAGGAGGCATAGGACCGGATCTCGTCCTCTAAAGATCCGGTCATGCATGACCACCACACAGCCACTACCGCTGGGACGAAGCCGGAACCACCGAGAACACCTGTACCTCCACATCAAACCAAAAACGAACCAACCAAAACTCACAGACAAAGCACCGGCGAAAATATCTAGAGACAGAGGAAGTGGACCTTCACGACACCTCCGGCAAGAGAACCGGATACTGCAGGGGCCGAGATTGGAGAAAGGGTTTTCTTTTAAAGAGTAGACGGATAACTTTTAGAGACAGAAAGACAGAGAAATACAAATGGTCAAATCATAGGTTTAGCAATTGTGAATGCGTTGATCGATCTTAGATTCTCGAAGTCTAAGCAGGCTATGGGAAGTCTGCTAAGATCTGGTGCCATTCTTTTGTATGATGTAACAACAAATATTTTCTGATTGACTAAGGAACATCTTTATTTCTCCGTAGTATCACTCTCTTATTATGTCTGCTAATAAAAAGATGTAACTGAGAAAAGTGAGATCAGGCTTTAAACGGAAGTATATACGGGAACATACGTTGGTTGTCGCAGTGCAGTCTGGTTTTGTAATCAAAGTTGATAACAAAGAATCCAGTTGTTTCCACACCATGATCCATGAGCATGGAATCTGATTGAAATGGTGTTGCGAGTGCAACCAGATTTGCCTTTGTCTTTGCCTTCCTGGAAACGAAATTTATTTTTCTTTCAGGGTTTTCCATTCTGCGCATGACACGACCGTTCGAGCTGGCTAATTGTTTTCAGTCTTCCGGTTTTCAAAATGAGTTTGGAACACTGGGTCTAGGTCTCTAAGAGTCGTAATTTCTACTTTCTTCTATTAAAGTTGTAAGGATCATGTTGAAACATCAACTGTTCTTGATTTACAAAAGCTGAAGTTTGAGCAATGAGATATTCATTTTTGTGTTTGTGTTATATCTATTAGTGAAATATAAGAGCGACATGCAAACAAATTAATAAAAACAAATTATCTGCAACATCAGAAGGCTACATATATATGGCTCGATATGGAAAACAACAATTAAACAAGACTTGGTAGTACAGCAAATACGGCACAGGGTTATCTTTTTTTCAGGCTGACTTGAAAAAAAAAGTCTCGAGTTCATGTTCACCTAACCCTGTCGAGACCTATATATCAAAAAGTCTTGCATGCAGACGGCGGGATTGACACGGTGCCTTTGTCTCTTTGTCGAGTCACCACCACTTTTGTGCCTTTGTCTCTTTGTCGACTCACCACCACTTTTGTCTTGTGGTAGTTTTGTCAAACTTTATTTTACTTTTGTTGGTGTGAAGATATATCGTATTTTTAGGTGAAGAACTTTTCTTCCCTTTCTTCCATAGCTTTTCGTTACAGATAAGAGTTTGGTGAAGAGTTGACTCTTTATGGTCTTCGCAACTTATTTGACACGAATTTGTTTTGTGAGAATAATTTGTCAAGTTAATTAGGTAATGGCGAATAACTAATGCTTAAGTTTTTGTAAGATAAATAGCAAAAAGGATATCGGTAAAAGATTAGATGAAAATTTTAAGGTTTTTTTGCAAAGTTTGACTAAAAACAAAAAGTCAAATGCCAAATTAAGTCATGTTTTTTTATTTGAAATTTTTATTTGTTGTTTTCAGAAGTTCGAATTATTCAAAAAATATTAATAATATTTTTTTTGGAAATAAGTGTTTTAATCTATCATCTTCATTATTTATAATATTGTCATCGCCATCCATCGATACACAAACTACCATGAACAACCAATTTGAAGCTCTTAATGTACATAAAAATCGATTTTCACTACTCAATTCTTATTTCTTATGCACAAAAACTACATCTTTTTCACTTTCACTATATATTCATCCAAATAAAACCCCAAGATTTTGATTCTAAATTTTGTAAAATTCATAGAACCATTCAAGCTCATGATTATTGGTCATTAACAGATGGGTCGCTTTCGTCGTGAAGTTATGTGTGGTTGGAGAAGCTAAACAACTTATCTAACTAGTTGAAGGTATGAAATCGAAAAAAAATTCCAGATCTGTTCGCCAAGAAGACTTATGTGTCGTCGGAGAAGACTTATACGGAAATTTTCTAGTTAATGCATATGTTAGTTTTGCAACTGACTTTTTTGTGTTTTCTAAAGACGACTTATGTAGAAGTCTTCAAAATTTTCTTTGTTAACAAAAAAATCTCAAAAATACCAGAGAAGACTTCCAAGAAAATCTTCTTAGATAAACAACTTACTTTTGCAATTGACAAAATTGTGTCAGAAATTTGACTTTCTTTAGAAAACTTTTCGGGAAGTCTTCCAACATAAGACTTCTAGGGAAGTCTTTTCTACTGTTACTGGAAGCCTTCTCACTGTCGATGAAAGTCGTCTTATGCAATTGATATTATTTTAGAGTTTTTATAGGTTCATGTACTCATCGGAAGCAATTGGAGCTTTTAGATCATCCTGGAGAATTGAAGAATGCTTAGCCGAAAACTCGAAGTCAGGACCATAATATGCAGAAACCAATGATTGACGTCTCACTCTGAGTGTTGATCGACGGTCAACACTTCCGCGAGTTAATAGAAGATTTGAAGAAATCACAATTTCACCTAGAAGTTCTATTACTTGCCAAACAAGTCCATGGCCGCATTTTAAACTATTTATTAGGTTTCTTAGCTGTTTTGCAAGAGACGCTTGTTTTACAACCCTTTTTGATACTTGCAACTTTGACAGCTACCATTGGAGAGAGAGAGATATATTCCATTTACATATTAAGATCTTGAATTTCCTTGTTTCTTATTGTTATTTCTATGCAATTCATTCAGATATTCATCATGTTTATCACAATAATGCATGAGTAGTCCATTATTAGATTTAGGGTTCTTCTAGGGTAGTTAATGGCTTGCTGATGTTATAAAATTTTAGGGTTATTCTAATTTATTCTTTTTTAAGTAGATCCTAATGCTAAGTTGAATCTGATCACCTCAACCTTAGATTATAGAATGATGTAGCACAAGCGAGAGCTTTGCTATACTCTAAAACATGTCTTAAACAGTCTAAAACTCTAATAACAAACAAGAGTTGAATTAGAAGTTTAGAGAACATATCAAACATAAGAATCATATCTGTTTAGAATTAGCGTTGATCGACACCACGTAGTGGCCTTCGATCGATAGTCCGTTAAGAATCACGAGAGTGAATTACCTAAATATTAGAGTTTAAGTTCAGAACAACGCTTCACTAAATTCCTTAACATTCTGTTAGTCCGCATTACTTAGTCTACCTGAGAGTTCTCCTAAGTCTAATCCTTCCCAATAATCTTTACAAATTAAACCAATCTTTAAATCACTATTCATCAATTAATACTTTCATCTAGGTCTATTTTCGAAACAATAAATCTATTAAGTAATCTTAGAGTCTTTGTGGATTCGATCCCAAGTACTACACTGAACCTCTTATTTGAGAGACTAAAAAGTAGTTCATAGGATTAATTTGAGAGTGCATAATAAAAGTTACATCAAATTTGGCGCCGTTGCCGGAGACTCTTTATTATTTCCATTAGGTTTAGTTTAGAATATAGTCTAGCTTTTTACTTTACTATTCCTAACCTATTCTTTTCTTATTTCTGATGACACAGGTACCTTTTGAGGAGAATATGGACTCTGGACGACAAGAATCGATCGACGGATCTCTTCCAGGATCGATCGACGTCTGTCTACCAACGTCAGCGACACTCTGCTACTGCCATCGATCGATACAGATCAGCCGGAAGCAGGTAAGTCCGTCTATAGTAAACTTATTGATGAGGAAGTAGTTTTGAAAGATCTAAATGGTCATGAATACAACGAAGTAATCATTAATAAACAGGGAGCTGCAATTCCTGACCAATTTACTTAAACTTCAAAAGATGAGAGTAAAAATAAATTGGCAATGCTTGAATACTTAAACACCAGCAGGACCTATTCAAATAGGTCCGCTAACAGATTACCAGATAACTATGCAGGAAACTCTGAACTTAACCTGATTACCTTGTTCTGATACGTAAAAATCCGTTCAGTGGCCTCCCCACTGAACACCCAAACAAACACATCAAACTGCTAGAAGACAATGGTACTTGATGGCTTTAACCGTTGCAAGATTTTTCCGTTCTCCCTTGTAGGGGACGCCAGGAGGAGTCTATACCAGCTACCACCAGGATCCCTAACTTGCTGGAAAGATATCACGAACGCTTTCATTAATTAGTTCTTCGACGAAGAGAGATACTGGGAAGCGAGAAGATAAATTTTGACATTCCTTCAAGGTAACCAGGAATCTTTTAAAAACGCTTGGGCAAGGTTCAAAGACTACCAATTCGCATGCCCACACCGTGGCTTTTCAGAACCCCAACTCATCAAAACCTTTTATAGATGACTAAACCTACACTATCAAACCATCCTTGATACAGCCAGCGAGGGGAAATTCGGTAGTTGAAACCATGAGAATGCTAAGAGGCTGATTGAAAATATAGCTTTAGGTAAAGCCTTTGAGAGGAGAGATACCGAAGGAAAGGAACCATTAACGTCTGCAGAGGAGAAGCACTTTATCTAAGTTAAAAAAGACTCTGACTTCAGTAACAGCTCTTCCAGATAAACACACTCAATCCGAAAAACATGGTGAGGACGATGATATTTCTTCCAGGAACGAAAGATGGGTTGAGTTCACAGATGTGATGAGTTTAAATGATCAAGGATTTGGGGAAAAGATGGAAGTTTCTTAAGCAACTACGATGTAACGTGAAGAGACATGAAAGAAGTTCAATATCAAGAATTAATCAAGTATTCACAGGAAAATGTTGGGTAGCCGCTGACCTCGACGATAAATTATATTTAATATCCTCAGAGATGATGGAGAAATTCGAAACTCTGAGTGAGCAAATTAAGAGGATCGACAACCAAGTTGCGAATAACGCCTTGTCTATCAGGAGAGAAGAAGGATTCCTACCTGGTATGAAAGACACCAATCAGAAGTCTAATCCTTCCCAATAGTCTTTACAAACTAAACCAATCCTTAAATCATTATTCATCAATTAATATTTTCATCTAGCTTTATTTCGAAACAATGATTATATTGAGTAATATCAGAGTCTATGTGGATTGGATCCCTAAGTACTTTGATGAACCTAGTATTTGAGAGAGTAAAAAGTAGCTAATTTGAGAGTGCATAATAAAAGCTACATCACATATTGTTCAGATATAGCGGATACGATGACTGTTCAACCAATTCATGAATGGCGATTCTTTGCAAAAGGTGGCAAATGGGACTGTGTTGTTGACTTGGAACATGAAAAGTGTGATTGTGGTGTCTTTACCATCAAGAAAATACCTTGTTCACATGCTACAGCAGCTGGAACATATGCTGGTTTGCATGTCCCACACTTGTGTGCCCTCTCTACTCAAAGTATTATTTGTTTGCAGGATACTCACAAAAATATACCTTTGTGTTGGAGAAGTTGAGGTACGCAAATGTCTTCCTCCGCAAGAAAAGCATGGTCCGGGGAAACAAAAAAAGTCAAGATGGCAATCTTGGTTGGAGCTATCCAGGATGAGAATATGCAGACCCCGAAAGCAACACATAGATTATAGATTCTCAAAATGCAAAGAAACTGGTTATTAACGTCCACATTGTCATAACTGTTCTTCTAGGAAGTATGCAAGCAAGTCTTCTAATGAGAAGAATGTTGAGAAGTCCTCTCTGGAAGTATTCTGGTAACTCTTCTGGAAGTGTTTTGGTAGACCTTTTGAAAGTCTTCTAGAAGTCTTCTGGAAGTGTTTAGGTAGATCTTTTGGAAGTTTTCTACAAGTCTTCTTATCTATCTATCTGCTTTATTATGAACTTATATATCTATCTACTTTGTGTTATGAACTAATCTCTCTACATGCTTTGTGTTATGACTTTTTTATTGTGGTATTTGGACATTATCACACCAAAAAAATGCGTTATGAACTTGTTTTCCTTAGATATTCGATATAATAGCCTTCTTATCTATCTATCTGCTTTATTATGAACTTATATATCTATCTACTTTGTATTATGAACTGATTTGTCTACCTGCTTTGTGTTATGACTTTTTTTGGTATTTGAACATTATCACACCAAAAAATGTGTTATTGTGGTATTTGAAGTTTTCCTTAGATATCCGATAAAATAGTTTTAGTGCACTACCAAACTAGTTTTCTACAAAATGCTAATTTGGTACGAGGATAAGCTACTAAAAAATTCATCCTATTCTACCATGTTAATGTAGCACAAAACAACAAACAACAGAAAAAAAACAGACAAAAGCATCAAGTACAAGTACAAATTACACATCATTACATTATCACTCTCGTACGTTGCTAGGTTCTCATCATTTTCTTCGTTCTCTCTGTCATGGCAGCAAGGGGTCTCTTGAAATATATCTATCACAATATTCTCCTAATATCCTTCACGTTCTTATCACAGAAGGATGGAGGAAATGACATTCCAAGAGCAAGACATTCAATGTACTAAAAATGTACACACCACAATCACCACTTCGTGACTGAGGTACTCCAACGCTCACTCTCTCATATGCGAATGGATCTAGTGTGTATTTGACGCGCTCTTTGTTGGAGCAAGCACACTCAACAACCAAATCATGGATCATTGTGAAAAAAGTTCCATTATCTCATCGAGTTGTGCCGTTTTAATATGTGTAACAATGATGTCCCAAATGACTATGTGTTTGTTAGGGATCGATATCCACATAGCAATCCAGTGATTGTTTTTGTAGTTCACTAGCACATATATATCATCCACCTCTAACCTCCAAGTCTTTTTAGATTGGAAAATTTTTGGTACTAGGCCTTCATAAAAATCTCACGGCCCGCCAGAGAGCCTTCTTACTAAACTTCAGGCGCCAAGCTCTTAAAGTTTCCATACTTGTCTGTCCACAACCCATCCAAACACATGATCAAGAAAGCACATTTTATCACTCCTAAAATGTTGTGGGTTCTTGGAGAACTAAAGCCTAAGTAAATTTAGAAAAGCATCAGTATGTTGCATATAAAACAATACAAGTCAGACAGATTAACAAAGATAGTAGACTTTCCCCGAAGTCTTTTACTGAGAAGACTTCTTAGAAGACTTAAATATAAGTCTTCCCGTAAATTCTTCTCGAGAAGTAGTGCAAAGAAATTTACCGAGTCAATGAGCCATGCTATGGGGGTTCAGCGCATGTGATACTACAAACTTGGACAACTCCATAGTTTTTGTTTTGATAATCTAAATGATCAATATATACACAAAATGATGGCTAAAATCATGAAAATACACAAGATATCAAATACTTAACTATAACACTTCCCAGAAGTTTTCTGGTGAGAAGACTGTTGGGGTCAAAATAGGTCACGGCGTAATCAACGGCTCAAGTCCCAGGAAAATGTTTCTTCCGAGGTTTTGGCTCACAAAAGTTTTCAAAGAACGATCAAGCCGCAAGGAGCATGTCATAATACGGTGATTCCCACACGTAACGTACAGGTCGCCACCTGACGATCCCTGAACACAACATACGGGTCGCCATATGGCGACCTTCACACGTATAATACGGGTCGCCATATGACGATATGGCGGCCTGCACTTGCAAAACATGGGTTGCCATATGGCTACCTGCACACACAAGGCACAGGTCGCCATATGGTGACCTAGGCTCCTGGAAGTTCGGGTCGCCAATTTGCGACCTTACTTCTCTCAATCAGTATCAAAATAATCTAGTCCCGCTCTCGTGACCTCCTAGTTTTGAGCTAGGACCTTGTTGCCTCTAACTTCGTTTCAATCGGAGTTCCTGTTGAGACAATAAAAATAAGTAAGAATCGACAAACAACTTATAGGTTGCCAAATGCAGCTCACAAGTCGCCATATGGCGAGGTGGATCAGTCCCTTTAGCTTCTCTCTAGAATCTTGATAGAAACGCTTTTTGTTTTATTCCAATCGAAGTTACCATTGGAACTTTACGAGAAAAACCGCGGAGACTCGATTTCTCCTATAAAGGTTCAACTTAATCATATGGAAATGGCAACGGTCGACTAAACACCAAAACCACCAGGATTATACTAAAAGTTTGACCTTCTCTTTAATCGACGTTGTATCGAGAACCCTTATCGGAGAAATCGTAAAAACGCTTAATGTCAGAAAAACGGCCCGAGAGACCTAAAACACAGTTAAAGGCCCACTTACGATTTGGTATGAAACCAGGCCCAAAGATGCTATGACGGTTTATTTTTGTTCGCAGGAAAATATAAATGCTAAAGTTTCGAGATAAGTGTGAGGACTCAGCGGATAAATGTCAAGATCAGAGGGAAGAATAAAATATTCTCAAAGTGATAAACTCTACCAGGGGCAGAAAAGGAAACACCAGACCGCCTTGAAGAGGAGTATATAAGAGAAGATAAGACTAGAGACTCAAGGATGACTTTTTGTGCATTCACAACAAACTTAGAGCAATAGGCATTTAGTTTCGTTTTATTATCGAGTTGCGTTTCGATTAGGTTTTCATAGTCAGGTTGCTAGAACTAAGGATCTCGCCGACATATTTTGTGGCCAAGGCTCATTACCTTCTTGTACGAAAGCTCTTACGCAATTGCGGAATAAGAACCTCTTTGCTTTCTTTCTTTTTTTAAATTTTCTTAGCATATTTTCATCGTCAGTTTTTCTCCAGTTTGCTTGGTTGCGTGGCGTTTGGCTTAAAGCAGATTATCGGGATCGCCTGCGAAAGTTAGGATTTCCTGACTTCCTAAGTTAACGAAAATCGACGGTGTGGATTTCGATTCCCATAGTTTGGCGCTAGAAGGAGGGGGACCACAGAACGCCCAGTCAAGCATGTCAGCTGACGATCTCAACAGCCAACAACCTCGCGACGGTGCAAGCCGCGACAACGTTGACAACACTCTTGCGACCAAAACTCCCGTGGTTAATGCTTAGCCCAACACCTCGGCAATCAAGGAGATGAAGAAACTGATCTTCGCCTATGAAAAAAGGGAGGAAGAGCAGGATAAGCTCATGGGATCTCTCGCTAAGTAGGTTGAAACCCTAACTGCGAGTACCCAAGCTGCCCTTCCTCGCGGAACCACTAGGATCCGAGGAAGAAGACTCGATTTTGCAACTCCTTTGGACCGGTCCGGCAACGCACAAGAGAAGCTGTCGGGACAAAATCTAGATGAAATTACTCCTGCGCAAGCACGGGAAAATCTGGGAGATCATCCACCATTGGAAGAGGAAAAGGAACAGGGGGAAATCGAGCGCATCAACGTGTACTCCAGCAGTCAGTCACAGCCTTCGTACCAAGACGCGGACGTGCATCCACGAAGGACAAGGAGCCACACGGCTTAGGAAGACCTGCTTGACAAACCCCTGACAGAGGAGGAAGAAAACCTCTTCTAGGTAGAGCAGGAGAAGCTGGCTGAAGAGCAGACTCAGAGAACTCGCAGCAAACACCAAAAGGCTTAGAAAACCGCTGACAACGATTCCGAAATCCGCGACCTTCGTAATCATCTCGTGAAAATGGTCACGGAAATGAAAGCGGTGAAATCTCAAATTCACCATGCGACTAGCTCCGCACCAGAGATTGACCAGCTGCTCGAGGAAGCTCTTAAAACTCCCTTCACATCTTGTAACGTTAACACCAGAGTATCGAATCCTGTAAAGATCAAGGTGCCAACGTACAACAATACGAATGATCCCAAAGGGCACTTACATGCCTTTCATATCACGATGAGAAGGGCCAAATTTAGAGACAGAGAAAGAGACACCGGCCAATGCCGCCTCTCTGTCGAGAATCTTGAGGGAGCCGATGCTTGAATGGTTCTCACGCCTTAGGCGAAATTCCATCGAAAGCTTTCGCCAACTCGCTTTGGAATTTCTCAAGCATTACTCGATGTTTATCAATCGAGAAACTTTTGACGTCGACCTATAGAGCTTAGCTCAAAGGGAAGATGAATCACTCCGCGACTTTGTCAACCGGTTCAAGCTCATTATGGCGAGAATCAGCAGGATTAGCGACAAGGTGCATGCACGCGCTTTGAAAGATGCTCTGGTATAAGTCGAAGTTTAGAAAATGGATCACCCTTGAAAAACCGCGTACAATTTAGGACGCATTGCACAAGGCCACAGACTACATCATGATCGAAGAAGATACCAAGGTTCTGTCGCAAAAGCTCAAACCAATGAAAACCTCTTCGAAAGATTTGGTTCTAGATCAGAAGTCGAAAAAGAGGAAAATTGATCATCGAGAGGGAGAAGAAACCCACGGGGTGCACAACTACGCCATCAACTCCGGCTCGGAACATGGGCAAACCACGGGCAACACATGGACCCAAAATCCCAATTACGATGAGAATATCTTCTGCGACTTCCATCAAACTCGCGGCCATTCGACCATCAACTGCAAAGTTCTCAGAGCGATATTGGCAGTGAAACTAATCGCAGGGGAACTCTCTAGGGGAACGAGCGTCAATGACCTCATCCGCGATTCGGATTGTCCCCGAAACCGACAAAACTCCCCAGACTGAGAGCTCTTCAGGGGATAAACTTGGAAGGAAGCAGGATGAAAAAGGCAACGACAGCAATCGTTGCAGGATTAACATGATCATCAGAGGATCACAATTATGCGGTGATACGGTCTCGTCGATCAAGGCTTATCAACGAAACGTTGAAGCAAGCGAAAACTGGCCGACCTGGTCTCCACCCTTGGACAACGAAAATAACGCCATCACCTTCGAGGAGGAAAAGGCTGGCGGAACCGATCAACCCCACTGCAACATGCTTGTCATCGATATCATAATCAAAGATCTCGATGTCACCAAAGTCCTCATCGATACAGGGACTACAGTCAATGTCATCTTCCACGATACACTCAGGAGGATGAACGTCGAGCTGAAAGAGGTCGTACCAACGCCAAAGCTGTTAATCGGTTTCTCTGGCGTAACCAAAATGACTCTTGGATCAATCAAGCTCCCGCTCATGCCAAAACAAGTAACGGAAATCATCGATTTTGCAGTCGTCGACTACCTCGCCATCTACAACGTGATCATGAAAACTCCCTGGCTAAGCGCCATGAAGGCAGTCCCGTCAACCTACCACTTAGGCATCAAGTTTCCAACCCCAAACGGATTTGTCGCAATCTGGGGCAGCTAAAAACAACTGTGACTCTGTTTCTTAGCTGAACGCAAGCTAAGACAGATCAGGACTACTTCGATGATGAAACCCAAACGAGAAAAAACCACCCAGCCACCGATTGAAAACGTCTCTGAAAAAGATGATTTAAAATCTTCATCCCAAGCAATGGCTCCGAACAAAGAAAGCAAGAAGGTGTCTGAGCCGGATGCAACAACCCAACCGGAGGAGATAGTCCCAGAAGAAGACGTTGATCCTGCCACAGTCCCCGCGTCTAAGGTGGTCGACGCAACTGCGGCCAAGTAAAAACGCTCGTCGCCAAAAACTGAACTACGAGATGGCTTTATCCTCGAAAGGGGTACGTAGGCAGCTTATCTAATGACGATTTCAGCTATCCCCCTCTCTAAAAGGGGGGAGGGGAGGGGGTGCGTATACGTATACTCATATACTCCCACATTTTAAAATATTCGCCTTCTACTCGATATTTTTAATTTTTTCTGATAATAAGAAAACACAAACCTCGCAAGTCTCTTTGATCACATGAACATCAAAAGTCATTCCAAACCATCCAAATACGAACCAAACTTCTTTGGTGTGAACACTTCTTCATAAACACCTTTCGGTGGAAAACCATCAACCAAAATTCGAGACCCCATCCTCGAAGAGGTCGAACATCGGTTCACGCTCATAATCATCCCATTGCACACCATGTACTTTCAGAACAAAATGCGAGATGTCGCGTAAAATCTACGAAAATATATTCTCAAAACTGGAAAACAGTCTACGACTATAATCATAAACGAGCACTCGCTCTAACACTTCACTCATCGATTGGCCCGACGAGTATATTAGAGCATGATTAACCTTAGTTTCTTAACTAGGGTTCTTAACCTTTTTTTGGTTTTTTACACTTTTCCGCTAAGAACCGGCTCTTAGCGGAAAAAAAAGTTAAGAGCCTACTCCTAGACGAAGCTAAGAACCCTAGTTAAGGAACTAATGTTCATGATGGTCTTAGTCGTCTTAAAAAAACGTACCTAACCTTTCTCACGAATGGTTCTCATACATCCGACTAGGATAATTGCGCACAAAAAATCCAAATTTTTGGTCAGCACTTCCATGAGACTTAAAAGTTGTCCTTGGAGAGATGCTCGATTCCGACCATATAAGTCGTATAAGCCAAGAACATATCATGGACTTTAAAGCGGTACAGAATCAGGTTGAAATTGCTACACGCAAAACGAAAGCCGACTAGTGATCGCACAGCCTTAACGGAGAGAAAACCTAGGTCTTTCCCTAAACCTAACACACTGGTCTCTAACGTCTCAAGGCTTGAAAATCAAAAGATACGAGATCCTGAAAGCATGCCTCTTTGTTCACATATAAACGCTCACAGAACTTTTTTGCACATCTCGAACGAGCAACGAATAGAACGATCTACAAAGAATAGTTAGCTTATGAGATGAAAACTCATAATCTTCCCTCTACACGAAACTACTAGACACACTCTTAAAATCTTAAGTCCTTTAAATAAAAAGTTAGTTCAAAGCCATCTAAGACAAAGATTCAAAGCCACATACGGCCAGTCCAGATAATAAAAACGGCCACATAAGGTCTAAGCATAAAAATAAAAACGGCCACACACGGCCCAACACAACTAAGCATAAAACGGCCACACATGGCCACAGATAGATCAGAAACCAGAGAACATAATCTAGATCCTTCAAGGGTCCAATATGAAGTTTCCCGACATTGAACGACCAAACATACCCGTGGATTGATTCACCTCGACCCCCCGTCGGCAACCTCGGTCGCGGTCTCCTCCGTATCAGGAGAAACTGGGATGGGATCCTAGTATGCCATCACCTTCTCCTCGAGAGGAGGGACCAAAATCTCAAAACCTTCTTACTCATCCATGTGGCCGGTCATCTTGTCCATCTCGGTCTTGAAAACATAGTTGATGGCCATTTTCTGCGACTAAGCACCAACGGCTCCAATGCACTCTCGAAAATCGCCCATAAGCTCTTGGGCTCCCCTAAGCTTCCTAAACTCAGTCCTGAACTGAGAAGAACGACCCTCGAGCACCGCAGCAACCTCTCGCTTCCCTCGCCTCTCCGCACGGTGAAGAGCCTTAGCATGCCTTCTCTCCAGCCCCTGGTCTTGGAGCTCACGGCGGAAGCCTGTTCTCGGAGAAGAGCAGCAACGTTCTACACTCGCTCTCGGCCTTGAAATGACAGACTCGCGCCTCCCGGTAGCTCACCTCGAGGTCTGAGTTGAATGCAAGCAGTCCCTGTATAGGTTTGAAGCTAAGGAAACTTGCCCCAAAAAAAAATATAGTAGATCAAGCAAAGTTCAAGTTACTAACCGCGTCGACCATCCTAGATCCCTCCGCAAAGGCTTTCGACATCGCCTTACCATCCACGGTAGAAGGAAGGTCAGAATCAGACGGAATGTACTTAAAAAGGTCATCAAAGTTACAATCCGGTAGGGAAAAAACGCTCATGCCACTCCCATCACATGGGGCAAAGTTGGAAGGCCATCCATGCAAGGGGAAGTCATCCGAAAGGAATTCGATGTCGCCTAGCTTGACGCATTTCCCCTTGGAAGGCCTTGCATTCCCTCAAGACACCGAAACATCCCTCGACATAAACTTGTTCATATCCAATTCAGATCCTTCTTCCACGACCACTTCTGTACAGGCTCGCGATCGGTGATACTGCAGTGCCTTGCGAACTCGCTTCGGAGTGAAAGAAGTCCAAAAGAACGAACCGGTCCAAAGAAGATTCCTCACAGCGACCACGTCATCCGAGAACTGCGGTTAAGGGTTGATCTTTGCAGAAAGAAAGGATGAAAGAGTTAGATATCGTCGGAATAAAAACATGCGTATATCCAATCAGTACCATAACGACCCCATTCACTGCGGAAATAGGGAATGCAGCTTTCTTCGATCGATGCGCTATCAATAAAGATAAAAAGAAGCATTTCTCCCACGCATGACCATTCAAGATTGTCTCCTTTACTGACATATATGTGCAAGGCGTAAAGCGATACATCCCACCCATTAGAGTCAGTGGCATCAAAATGGCCTCGAAATGATCAACGCTAAGGGATACCCCATGCTCGTAACCTAGGACCAGGGTTCTGAAAAGGTGCTGATGACCCATAAGATTTATCTGCCCGATCGACAACTTGAAACGGTTCAAGGTTCGAACAATGATCTCCAGGACTGGAAACCATATACGGCAACGCACAATGTGCGCCTCATAACAAGTAAAATAACCCACCGGGGGTTCATCGGCCCTTTTGCCATGTCATGGAATCCGGAAGTCCACATTTTCCGGAACAGGGCCAAACTCCCAAACAGTGTCGAGGAATGGATATGAACTCTTGCTCGGAAGGCATCTGTCCCATTTGCGGGGAGTCCTGCTAGGAAACTGCGTTTCAAGTGGGGGAGTCAAACTTTTGCACAAAGTAGTCCAATAGGCCTTGGCCTCGGCGGGGTCAACTGAGTGCGGAATAAACTTGGGGTTCGGAACGACCTCCTCGTCGTCACGTATATCGTCATGATTAGTATGAAGAGGCTCGGCTTTCTTGGAACCCCTTTTTTGGAAGACATAGTTCTAAGAGTAAAATCAAAAAAAAAAAACAATGGGGGAAGAAAGAGAGAGAAGAATTCTACCTTGGATAATTTTCTTTGGGAAAAGTGAGCAGGGGCGAAAAAAATTTCAACACTTACTCCACCTTCTTATAGGCAAGAATTTTTACTATTCATCCTTGGACTTTCACCCGATGATTTATTCTAACTTGCACAACCAGCTTAATCGCTCGCTAGAGCCTCATGCTAAAAGCCCACGGCCTAACGAGCTGGGTGACTAATTGTTGGGGTCAAAATATGTCACAACAAAATAAATGGCCCAACTCCCCGGAAAATATTTCTTCCAAGGTTTTGGCTCACAAAAGTTTTCAAATAACGATCAAGCCGCAAGGAGCAAGTTATCATACGGAAAGTCCCACACGTAACGTACGGGTCGCCACCTGACGATCCCCGAACACAACGTGCATGTCACCATATAGGGACCTGCACATGTACAATATGGGTCGCCATATGGCGACCTGAACTCAAGAGATAAAGGTCAACATATGGCGACCTACACTAGGGAAGTACGGTTGCCATATGGCAACCTGCACCTGGGAAGTACGGGTCGCCATATGGCGACCCGTGTCTTGTGACAATGGGTCGCCATATGGCGACCTGCACCCTGCAAGCACGGGTCGCCATATGGCGACCTGCACCCTGCAAGCACGGGTCGCCATATGGCGACCTGCACCCTGCAAGCACGGGTCGCAATATGGCGACATGCACCCAGCAAGCATGGGTCGCCATATGACGACCTGCCCCCGCAAAGCATGGGTTGCTATATGGCAACCTGCACCCGGAAAGCACTGTCGCCATATGGCAACCTGCACTTGCAAAGCACGGGTCGCTATATGTTGACCGTACACACAAGGCACGGGTCGCCATATGGCGACCTGCCCATCAAGGTTACGGGTCACCATATGGCGACCTAAACCCGTACGAACCGGGTCCACATATGGCGACCTAGGCTCCCGGAAGTCCGGGTCGCCAATTGGTGATCTTACTTCTCTCAATCAGTATCAAAATACTATAGTCCTGCTCTCATGACCTCTTACTTCGATTTAGTACTTTGCTACCTCTCACTTCATATCAATCGGAGTTCCACTGAGATTTTACGATAAAAATAAGTAAGACTCGACAAATAACTCCTAGGTCGCCAAATGCAGCTTCCAAGTCGCAATATGGCGAGCTGGATCACTCCCTTTAGATTCTCTCTCGAATCTTGATAGAAACGCTTTTCGTTTCATTCCAATCGGAGTGACCGTTGGAACTTTAAGAGAAAAACCGCGGAGACTCGATTTCTCGTATAAAGGTTCAACTCAATCGTATGGACATGTCAACGATCGACTAAACACCAAAACCACCAGGATTATACGAAAATTTTGACCTTTCCCTTGAATCGATGTCAAATCGAGAACCTTTTCGGAGAAATCATAAAAATGCTTTAAGTCAGAAAAGTGGCCCGAGAGACCTAAAACACGTTAAAGGCCCACTTACCTTTTCGTACGAAACCAGTCCCAAAGATGCTATGATGGTTTATTTTTGTTCACAAGAAAAGATGACTGCTAAAGTTTCGAGATATATGTGGGGACTCGGCGGATAAATGTAAAGATCGGAGGAAAAAAAGGGAATATTCTCGAAGTGATAAACTCAACCGGGGGCAGAAAAGGATACACCAAACGGACTTGAAGAGGAGTATGTATGAGAAGACAAGACTAGAGACTCAAGGATGACTTTTTGAGCATTCACGGCACACTTAGAGCAATAGGCATTTACTTTTGTTTTGTTATCGAGCTGTGTTTCAATTAGGTTTTCGTAGTCAGGTTGCTTGAACTAAGGATCTCGCCAACAGGTTTTGTAGCCAAGGCTCATTACCTTCTTGTACGGAAGCTCTTACGCAATTACGAAATAAGAACCTCTTTGCTCTCTTTCTTTTTCAAAATTTTGTTATCATATTTTTATCGTCAGTTTTTTTTTTCAAGTTTGTTTGGTTGGCGTTTGGTTTAAAGCAGATTATCCGGTATCTCCTAGGAAAGTTAGGGTTTCCTGACTTCCTAATTTACTGAAATTGACGGTGTGGATTTGGATTCCCACAAAGAATCAGAATACTTCACTATAAATCAATATCATGCTATTGGGAATAATCTTAATTACATCTCTGCTGATAGCCTCTTTAATTGTAATCCATAAAAGGTGGAGACGGTTTGTTTGCTATGGGATTCCGATAATTATCACCTAATTCTGGCATAGCATAGTTGACGCACACCTGGATAAGTTGTACAAACCAATTAAGAGCATAAGACTGACAAATCTTTTCCCCTTAGAGATTCCATCAGCACCTTAAATGCAACTCTCCCACATGGGTAATTCTCAAATTCTTCTAAATCCATCACTAGTCTTGCAAGACTAGCCCGTGTAGCGGTTGAGTATTTTCTCCCTTCAATGAATCCAGTGAATATGGCTAGTTATCCCATCTGCATTTGATCATCCCGAGACCATTCTTCGCTTCTCTCACATGCTGCTATAACTTATTCAGAAGTTGGACCAGCATCAACATCAACACCCATCAGCTCCTAGAAAGAATCAATCTTCTTCAGGTCCTCAATGTAATCGCAGTTCATATCAGTAAGGTATTCAAACTCTATCAGTGAAAACTTCACAAGTTTTGCACCAACGAGACTCCAAAGCTCAAACTTCTTCTTGATGTTAAGATGGAAACAAAGAATATAATACACCAGCCTTGATTCCCAACCAGATTTCAGCTCCTTGAACTTGATGAAAATTCCCAACTTTGACTCCTTAAGCTCTTCATATTTGTCATCATGTAGAGCATGCCTTACAGCAGAAACCAACTTCGAGTCAGGAATATGATATGCAATATTTTTGACTGAAAAAGGCTTTTCTCCTAAGGCAAATATCCTCTTCGGGAGTTCTGGTAAATCCATTTGATGTCTGCAAAACAATCAATAACCAACATCTCAAACAAAAGACAAAAAGAACAAGAGTACTATACTAATTTGCTGTACTCAAAGACTTCATGGAAGTTCTAGTGAGAAGATTTTTTAGAAGACTTTCAGGAAGTCTTTCAGTAGCCTTCTTCGAAAAGATTTACCGGAAAACGTCACGCATGCAAATTATTACAGTCAAATTACAAAGTTTAGAGTTTCACGGTGGCGAAATGGTTCGCCTTAAGTCGAACACTAAAGAACTTACTGGCGATGCAGTTCAACGAAACGCAAAAGATTCAGATCTGAAAAAATGAAACGGGTTAGTTTAATATACTAAATACTCTTCGGCCAAGAGGGAGAAACGAGATTCGACCTAAAACGAAGTTACCGGCGGTGAGAACGACAAAATCAAAAACAGATCCATCCGAAATCGCCTTCGAAATAGAGAGAAACGGCTAGGGTTCCGTGATTTTATCAACAAAAAGTGAAAATAATACTTATATGTCCTGTAAAAAATCTGGTTAGGTTTAATGTAATTTGGTAAAATTTAAGGTTCCGTACGGTTTGGAAAACTTCCTTAAAGTCGTGTAACATAAAATACACAAGAAGACTTCATAGCCCACTAAATAAACTTTTATCCACAAGACAAAGACTTTATGGAAGTCTTTTAGCCCCTAATTTTATAAACCCCAAATTGAAATAACTAACTAAATAAAAAGAAACACATCATTAAACTTAAAATTAACTTTAAAAATGCTTAATATACATAAAACTAAACACATATAGGGCAAATTTAAATTTTCAAAAAAAAGTTAAGCTTTCAAAATCTAACCGTAAAAATACAAACCATACTACAACATATGTTACCAAACTGTAAACCAAAAAATATAATGACTCACTACATTCACTCATCTCAGTTGAAAACCTTTCAATTTTTTAAGATCTTCATTTATATCATTTACAAATATTTATAATTACATGATTTTAATTTTCCTCCATTAAAGTATTTTTTATAAAATTTATGAATTATTTTTAAGATTTACTATATGAGAAGACTTAGAAAATACTTTAAAAACCACATAAGATTTACCGGGGTTATATTCGTAAAAAAATGTATACATGTTTTTTGCTTGGTCATAGGAAGATAATTGTAGTTTCACTAGTATTTTGAGTTATTTTTGCATTTGATTGAAGTTTGGTATATTTTTGCATTAAAAATCAAGTTTTATGTTATATTTAAAAAATTCCCCATATTTTAAATTTATTATCTATATTTTAAAAATATATTTCTAAGAAAACGTTTTCAATAAATGGATATACCAATATCAATACCATAAATAGTAACTTACAATTCCAAAAATGGATAACACGTTTTTGTGAAAAAAAATATTTTTTTTTTGAAATATGTACTCTGCAACACTTGAATTATAAGTAAAACGCTATAAAATTTACATAACCTAAATTATATGTCAACATAGGAAAACATAACGTTTTACATAGTTATATGAAATGGGTAAAATCGTTTATGATGGCCGAAAGGTAGAAATGAACTGATTTTGTTATTTTCTTAATATCAACGTGTTAATTAACATATATAGTGTAAATCTCTTAATTGTCTAGTGATTTGGTGAATTCAACTCGGTTTCAAATAATTTATTCAAAAGTTTATGAGTGGAGTGTAGTGATTTGTGAGTCAGATAATATTAATCGGCTTATGATATAATATACACAAATACTTTGAGTATTTATAATTAAATAAGAAAAGGAACAAAAGAAATGCTACTTTGTCTAACGTATTATAGGAAGTTCACCTTCTAGAACAACTTTTTCTGGTGGGTCTCAGAGTGGTGGCGCATCGTAACTTCATGGCCACGGTGTTGACGGCGTCCTATTGTTAACTCCGCCTTTGACCAATAAGAAAGTGCTTCCCATCTTCCTTACAGATTTTCTCCTATTATCAATTTTTTTTTCAAAGTGTATTCAGCTTAGGCACTTGTCCCAAAGTCTTTAGGAAAGTATTTTGAAACTTATCATGGTTTAAGACCGAGAAAAATGCTCACAATACAAAAGAGGGAAAGATAATAAACAAGCTATATTAACGTGTCAAAACATTCTTAAACTAAATAATAATTTAAATCTTATACCTAAACTCATCATAACCGGTTACATGCTTAGTTGGAATACTTTTTTATTTTAAGTTATTATATTTTAACTCTTACAAGTGTTTTTGTTAATATGCCTAAAATAATTTAAATAATCAAATTTATCTTATTTATAGCTGAAGAAATCGTGAAACTGGTATGGAGAAGATGATTTCAAAATTACAACATTATTCTTAATAAATAAAAGAAAAAATGGTCAGTTGACCAAAAATAGTCTCGAGCGCAACATCTCAAGAGGAAAACACTGAACAAAACCACTGGGCCATATGCGTTATGAACATACAAAATAACGTTCACAAAACTACTTCCCACTTAATCCTCGTATAATTACCGATAATTGATTCAGCGCTAGGTCTGCGTCAAGCGTACACGTTGCGTGGTAGCGTAATGTTGAATATTGGTCTTGATAAGACTTTTTCACTCGCTATGCTCCCATTTTGTTTCTCCTTCAGCAAAAACTGACCATCCCTTACGGACGACAAAAACTCTTAATAAATTAATGTATTGGTACGGTGATTTTTAAACAAAATTCTAAATATCAAATACTTTTATAATTAGTTTTTAATATTTAACTAAATAAACCGCAAAATATTACAAATTCTTAATTTTATTTATATTATGTGTTACACAAGCACATAATAACATTTGAAATTAAAATAACCTAAGAAAATGTAGAAAAGTGTTTTATAAAGTTTAAGAAATTTAGCTAGTTTAAAGTAGGCTTAAATTATGATATTGTTTCTATGTTGTTTTCCATTGATCGAAATTTATTTGCATCAAATATTTTAATTGTGAACTGATAATTTAATATTAAATAATAATAATATATTTATAATATTAAATCTATTTTGTTTGGATAAAAATTATATTTATTTTATATATCACCATATATTAAAAGTTATTTCTAGTTTTGAAACCATAAATAGGGACAACTACAAAAATAAATAAAATGATAGGGACTAAAATATAATAAGGTAAAAAATCAATGTACTTTAGACTGACTTACACATGTCGAGTTACAATGTATGTTAGATCTCTTTCGAGTATATCTGTGTATGAAATTCAAATTCTTGGTTAGTTTATCAATATTTTGGCATGTTAATATAATTTGGGTATGGATCTTCCACACCTTTGTAGTGTGGGCATGAATAAGCCATTCGTGGGAACCGAAATTCGCAATGTCGATATTTGAACTGTAAGAAAGCGAGAATGAATCATGTTTTCTCCTAGGATCTGGATTTTTTTGAAGTAAAAAAACAAAAGATCAAACAATTGTGGGAACTAAAATTCACACCGTATTCCAAGCCCCCTTATCCATATTTATGTACTGACTATTCTACACAAATATCATTGTTCACACATCACATGTGGATTGGTGGATTTCTCATAGTTGGTGCTGCTGCGCATGCAACCATTTTTATGGTAAGAGACTATGATCCCGATTTCCGTAAACTTAGGAAGTCAAGAAACCCTAACTTTTCCAGGAGATCCCGGACAATCTGCTTTAAACCAAACGCCAAACAACCAAACAAATTTAAGAAAAAGAATGACGATAAAAATATGATAAGTAAATTCTGAAAGACAAAAAAAAGGTTCTTATTCCGTAATTGGGTAAGAGCTTTTGTACAAGAAGAAAACGAGCCTTGACTACAAAAGTTGTTGGCGAGATCCTTAGTTCTAGCAACCTGACTACGAAAAACCTAATCAAAACGCAGCTCGATAACAAAACGAAAGTAATTGCCTATTGCTCTAAGTTTGCTGTAAATGCTAATAAGTTCCTCCTTTCTCTCTCGCCTCGTCTTCTCTTATATACTCCTTTTCAAGGCGGTTTCGTATTTCCCTTCCTGCCCCTGGCTGAGTTTATCACTTCGAGAATATTCCCTTTTTTATCTTCATCTTCGTTATTATCTTGGAAACATGACATTTATCTCCCGATTCCACGACATTCATCTTCTTCTGAACGTAAAGATACACTGTCATAACATTACCGGGCCCAATTTTGTATGAAATCGCAAGTGGATCTTTAGCCGCGTTCTGGGCCTCTTCGGACTGCGTTTTGACTTAAATGTTCTTACGATATCTTCGAAAGAGTGTTTAATGATATGACGTCGATTCAGCTAGGAATTTCAAATTCTCGTATAGTTTAGACCATTGTGGTGTTGCTGAGTTAACCATTGACATTTATACGATAAACGTAAACTTCATCTGGGAAAACGAGTCTTCGCGGTTTTTATCAAAAAATTCCAATGATAACTTCAATCGAGACAAAACGAGGAGCATTTCGATCGATACTCGAGAGAGAACCCAAGCGTGTGGTCTCACTCGCCATATGGAGACCTGGGAGCCGTTCTTGACGACCCATGGTGTGTTTGGCGATCCTTACTCGTCTTATCCATAAAACCTCAACGAAAACTCTGATTGAGACAAAACGAAAAACATTTTGATCGCGACTCGAACAATAATACGAATAAGAGAACAGCTCGCCATATGTCGACCCAATCTCATAGAAGTCAGGTCACCATATGGCGACCCAAACTTGGATAGGTCAGGTCGCCATATGGCAACCCGGACTCGGTGAGGTCGGGTCACCATATGGTGACCCAGACTTGGACAGGTCAGGTCGCGATATGGCAACCCGGACTCAAAGAAGTTAGGTTGCCATATGGTGACCCAGACTGGGTGAAGTTAGGTCGCCATATGGAGACCCGATTGGGTGAAGTCAGGTCGCCATATGGCGACCCGGACTGTGTGAAGTCAAGTCGCCATATGGAAATCCGGACTTGGCGAGCCCAAGTCGCCATATGGCAACCCGGACTTGACGAGCCAAAGTCGCCATATGGTGACCCGGACTGTGTGGGTCTAGGTCGCCATATGGCGACCCGTGCTTTGCGTGTGCAGGTCGCCATATGGCGACCCGGGTTCAGTGTGTGCAGGTCGACATATGGCGAACCGTATGCTTTGCATGGGACTTCTCCGTATGATGTCTTGCTCCTGGCAGCTCGATCGTTCTTTTGGAGAGTTTTGTGAACTATAACCTTTGGAAGAAACATTTTCCAAGACCTTGAGCCGCTGATTTCATTGTGACCGATTTGAACCCCAACAGTTAGCCCCCCAGCTCGTTAGGCCGTAGGCTTTTAGCGCGAGCCTCTAGCGGGGGTTTAACCTGATCGTGCAAGTTATATAATATCATCGGCCAAAAGTCCGAGGGTGAATAGTAAAAATTCTTGCCTATAAGAAGGTGGAGTAAGTGTTGAAATTTTGTATCACTTGCTCACTTTTTCCAAAGAACACTATCCAAGGTAGAATTATTCTCTCTCTTTCTCTCCCATTGGTTTTTCCTTTTTTTAATTTTACTCTTAAAGCAATGTCTTCCAAAAGGAGGGGTTCCAAGAGAGCTGAGCCTCGTCATATTAATCATGACGATAACCGTGACGATGAGGAGGTCATTGCCAAACCTGAGTTTATCCTGCACTCAGTCGACCATGCTGAGGCCAAGGCCTATTGGGTCGCCTTGTGTGAAAGTTTGACTCTCCCACCCGAAGCGCAGTTTCCTAGCAAGCCTTCCCGCAGATGGGATCAAAATCTCCCGAGAAAGATTTTATATCCATTCCTTGACACTGTTCGAGAGTATGGTCCTGTACCATAAAATGTAGAGTTCTTGACTCCACGGCAGGGCGAAAGGGCGGATGACCCCCCCCCCCCCCGGTGGGTTATTTCACTTGTTATGAGGCGCACATTATGCATTGCCATTTATGGTTCCCTACCCCGGAGATTATCGTTCAGACCTTGAACCGTTTTAAGTTGTCGATCGGCCAAATAAATCTTACGGGTCTCTAGCACCTCCTTGGAATCTTGGTCTTGAGTTACGAGCATGGGATGTCTCTTAGCGTTGACCATTTTGAGGCTCTTTTGAGGCCATTGGCGCTAACAGGCTGGAAGTATCGCTTTGCGCCTTGTTCGTATATGTCGAACGTAAAGGAGACGATCTCGAATGGTCACGCGTGGGAGAAATGCTTCTTCTTTCTCCTCATCGACAGTGCTTTGGTCGAGGAGAGCTGCATTCCTGACTTCCGCAGCGAATGAGGTCGTTATGGTACTGACCGGATACATGCATGTTTTTGTTCGACGATATCTAACTCTTGAGTTCTTTTTTTTTGCAGAGACCAACCCATTACCGCCAGTCCTGGAAGACGTGATTTCTGTGAGGGATCTTCTTTGGACCGGTTCATTGTTTTGGACTTCTTTCACCACGAAGCAAGTTTGCAAGGCACTGCAATATCAAAAGTCATGAGCCCGTCTTGAAGTGGCCGTTGACGAAGGATCCGAATCGGAGATGGACGAGTTCGTGTAGAGGGACGTTCCGGTGTCTCGAGAGATTATGGGGCCTTCCAAGGGAAAAGGGATTGATTTAAGCGACGCCGAATTCATTTCAGATGATCTCCCATTGCCTAGATGTCCTTCCAACTTTGCCACGGGTGACGGGAGTGGTGTCAGCGACTTTCCCCTGCCGGATTGTAACCTTGATGACCTCTTCAAGGACCTTCCATCTGACTCCGACCCTCCACCTACCGTGGATGGGCAGGTGAGGTAGAAAGCCATTGCGGAGGGTTCTAGGATGGTCAATGCGGTTAGTAATTTGAACCTTGATTGTTCTACTATATTTTTTTTTGCGCAAGTTTACTTAACTTCCGACCTATGCAGGGGCTGCTCGTATTCAACTCAGCCCTCGAGCTGAGCTACCGGGAGGCGCGAGTTTTCCTCTTCAAGGCCGAGAGAGCGGAGAACGAGGCTGTGCTTCGTAGAGAACATGCTTCCACTCCTGATCTCCGGGACGAGGATCTGGATAGAAGGCACACTAGGGCTCTTCGCCGTGCGGAGAGGCGAGGGAGGCGCGAGGTTGCCGCGGTGATCAAGGATCGTGCTGCTCAGTTTAAGACTGAATTCGGGAAGCTTAGGGGGACCCAAGAGATGGGTGACTTCTGAGAGTGCCTAGGCGCTGTTCGTGCCTTGTCACGGTGAATGGCCAACGATTATGTTTTCCAGACCAAGATGACCATGATGACCAGCTACATGAAGGAGTACGAAGGTGTCGAGACTCTGATCCCTCCTCTTGAGGAGAAAGTGTTAGGATATTGGGATCCCATCCCAGTTTCTCCCGATACAGAAGAGACCGCAACCGGGGTCGCTGATGAGGGGGTCGAGGTGGGTCAAACTGCAGGTACGTTTGGTCGTTCGATGTCGGGAGACTTCCAGTTGGACCCTTAATTGATTTTCTATGTTTTGGTTATGTTTGCTTCGGCCAAGTGTGGCCTTGTTTTTATTTGGGGCGTGTGGCTTTAAATCCCTGCCGCTTTGCGGCTTTTGCATGGATGAATAAACCTTTTATTGAAAAGAATTGAGATTTAAAAGTATGTGTAAAGGGCAGATTATGAGATGTCATCTAATAACCCATCTCTTCTTTGTAGATCGTTCTGTTCGTTGCTCGTTTGAGAAGTGTGGAAAATTTTTTGCGAGCATTTAGATATGAACGAGGAGGCATGCTTTCAGGATCTCATATATTACGATATTCATTCCTTGAGACATTAGAGACCAGTGTGCTGGGTTTATGGAAAGGCTTAGGTTTATTCTTGGTTAAGGCTATGCGATGACTAATGGGCTTTCGTTTTGAGTGTTGCGATTTCAACCTGATTCCGTACCGTTTTAAAGTCCGAGATACGTTCTCTGCTTATACGACTTGTATGGTCGGAATCGAGCATCTCTCCAAGGAGAATTTTTAAGTTTCCTGGAAGTGCTTACCAAAACCTTGGATTTTTTGTGCGCAATTATCCTAGTCGGATGTATGAGAACCATTCGTGAGAAAGGTTAGGTGTGTTTGTTTAAGACGGCTAATGTACTCATCGTGGCCAATCGACGAGTGAGGTGTAAGAGCAAATGCTCATTTATGATTATACTCGCGGAGGGACTGTTTTTGAGTTTTGAGGGTATATTTTTAGAGATTTTATGCGACGTCTCGCATTGTGTCCCAAAAGTATATGGTGTGTAAGGGGATGACTTCGAGTGTGAACTGTCGTTCGATCTTTTCGAGGGTGGGACCTCGAATTTTGGCCGATGGTTGTTCACCAAAAGGTGTTTATGAAGAAGTTCTCATACTGAAGAAGTTTGGTTTGTACTTGGATGGTTCGGAATGAATTTAAATGTTCATGTAAAAAAAGAGATTTGCGAGATTTTCGTTTTCTTATTATCGGAAATTTTTTTAAAAAAAAATATCGGGTACAAGGCGAATATTTTAAAATGTGGAAGTATACGAGTATATGTATACACACCCACTCCCCCCCCCCCTTTTAGAGAGGGGGATAGCTGAACTCGTCATTAGACGAGCTGCCTACGTACACTGCGGTTGCGTTGACCACCTTTGTCGCAGGGACTGTGGCAGGGTCAACGTCTTCTTCCGGGATTATCTCCTCCAGTTGGGTTATTGCGTCGGGCTCGGACGCCTTCTTATTTTCTTTGTTCGGAGCCGTTGCTTGGGATGATGATTTTGGATCATATTTTTCAGAGGTGCTTTCAGTCGGTGGCTGAGTGGTCTTTGCACGTTTGGGCTAAACCATTGAAGTAGCCGTGATCTGTCTTAGCTTGTGTTCGGCTAAGAAACAGAGTCGTGACTTTTTTTGGCTGCCCTAGATTGCGGCCGTTCTGTTTTGAGTTGGGAACTTGATGCCTAAGTGGTAGGTCGATGGGATGGCCTTCATGGCATTTAGCCAGGGGGTTCCCATGATCACGTTGTAGATAGCGGGGAAACAGACAATTTTTGTTACTTCTTTTGCCATGATCGGGAGCTTGATCGATCCGAGATTCATTTTGGTTATGCCAGAGAAACCAGTTAATGGTTTTGCCGTTGGCACGACCTCTTTCAGTTCGATGTTCATCCTCCTGAGTGTATTGCGGAAGATGACGTTATTTGTGCTTCATGTATCGACAAGGACTCTAGCGACCTCGAGATCTTTGATTATGAGATCGATGACAAGCGGGTTGCAGTGTGGTTGATCGATTCCGCTGGCTTCTTCTTTGTATAAGGTGATGGCGTTATATTGGTCGTCCAAGGATGGGGACCAGGTCGGCCAATTTTTTTTGCTTCAGCTTTTCACTGATAAACCTTGATTGACGAGACCGTGTCGCCGCAGAACAGTAACTCTCCGATGATCATGTTAATGCTGCGATGATTGATGTTGTTGCCCTTCCCATCTTGATTCCTTCCACGTTTGTTCCTTGACAAGCTCTCAGTCTGGGGAGGACGATCGGAATCACGAATGAGGTCCTTGACACTCGTTACCCCGGAGAGTTCCCCTGTGATTAGTTTGGCTGCTAACCTTGCTCTGAGAACCTTGCAGTTGACGGTCGAATGGCCGCGAGTTTGACGAAAGTCACAAAAGACGCTTTCGTCGTAATTGGAATTTTGGATCCACGCGTTGCCCGTGGTTCGCCCTTGTTCCGAGCCAGAGTTGATGGTATAGTTGTGCACCCCCTAGGTTTCTTCTCCCTCATGGCGGGCCGTTTTCTTCTTGCTCGACTTTTGATCTAAAGTGGATTCTCTAGAAGAAGTCTTCGCTGGTTTTTTCTTTTACGATAGAACCTTGGTCTCTTCTTCGATCATGATTTAGTCCGTCGCCTTGTGCAACGCGTCCTGAATTGTGCGCGGCTTTCCAAGGGTGATCCATTTTATGAACTTTTATTTATAAGAGAGCGTTTTTCGAAGCGCGTCCACGGCCACCTTGTCTCTGTCCCGCTGAGTCTAGCCATAATGAGCTTGAACTGGTTGACAAAGTCTCAGAGTGATTCGTTTCCCTTTGAGCGAAGCTCCATAGGTCAACATCAGAAGTTTCTCGGTTGATAAACATTGAGTACTGCTTGAGAAATTCCGAAGCGAGTTGGCGAACGCTTCTGATGGAATTTCGCTTAAGGCGAGAGAACCATTCGAGAGCGGCTCCCTCAGGATTTTCAACAAAGAGGCGGCATTGTCCGACTTCTCTTTTGCTGTCTCTAAATTTGTCCCTTCCCATCGTGATCTCAAAGGCTTGTAAGTGCGCTTTGGGATCAGTCGTATGTTAGCACCTTGATCTTTCCAGGAACCGATACTCTAGTGTTAACGATACAAGACGCGAAGAGGGTTTTACGAGCTTCCTCGAGCAGCTGGTCTATCTTCGGTGCGGAGCTAGTCGCATGGTGAATCTGAGATTTCTCCACTTTCACTTCTGCAACCGTTTTCATGAGATCATTGCGAACATTACGGATTTCAGAATCATTGTTAGCGGTTTTCTTAGTCTGTCGACGTTTGCTGCGAGCTCTCGAAGTCTACTCTTCAGCCAGCTTCTCCTGCTCTATTCAGAAGAGGTTTTCTTCCTCCTCTGTCATGGGATTGTCAAGCAGGTCTTCCCGAGCCGTGTGTCTCCTTGTCCTTCATGGGTGTACGTCCGCGTCTTGGTCCGAAGGCTCGGACTAACTGCTGGAGTCGACGTTGACTCACTCGATTTCTCCCTCTTCCTTGTCCTCTTCCAAAGGTGAAAGATCGCTTGGGTTTTTCCGTGCTGGTGCATGAGTGATTTCGTCGGGGTTTTTTCCCGACGGCTTCTCCTGCGCATTCCTGGATCGGTCCAAAGGAGTAGTGAATTCGACTATTCTTCCCCCGATCCAAGTTGTTCCGCTAGGAAGGGCAGCTCGGATTCTTGCAGTTAAGGTTTTGACCTGCTTAGCGAGAGATTCCATGATCTTATCATGTTCTTCCGCCTTTTTTTCATAGGCAGAGATCAGTTTCTTTATCTCCTTGTTAACTTGAAGAAAGAAATGGAGCTAAAGGAGGAGTTGGGTTGAGTTTGGGTCTTTTCAAAAGTTAGGGCAAGACCTTCGGAGATTGTCTGAGAAGACTTTAAGAGTGTTTAAAGGTGTCCAAAAGAGTCTTGAAGCTGTTGAAAAGTTAGGGACAAGTCCAGGAGGGACTTAGGGAACTATTTGGGAGCAAAAAGTCGATCGTGCAAAAATAGGGCGAGGTACAGACAGGAGGTCCATACCATCGACCGTATGGACTGTGCAAAAATAAGGCGACCGAAAGATGTTTTCTTTTGACCTTTAAAGAGGGTTGGGGAGTCTGTGCAAAAATAGGGCAACTGGTACATACAGGAAGTCTTTACCAACGACCGTGCAAGAATAGGGCGAGTGCTTTCTCGGATCAACCTAAAATGAAGATGTGCAAACCTAGGGCGAAAGATAAGCTTAGTCTGAGCTTGTGGACGTTTGTGGATAAGGTAAGGCTGTCATGAGCTGGCTTGATCTGTAAAGGAGAGGCAACATTGACCATGTATCTGGTCTGATACATGGGAAGGTTTATGGGCGCCTATGAGAAGCCAAAAGGAGCCAGCCTTCCCTTTGACCAACCAATCAGCTCCCATCACTCAAATTGCATCAAGACCAGACCCAAGACTCAATCTCACACGTCTATCCTTCTATCCTTCAAGTATTATCAGCCTTTAGATTTAGGTTATGGTTTCAGCTTGTAGTTATCTATTTAACTACCCTCATGGGCGATTGTAACTCCTAAGGGAGTAAGGGGGATTTCCCTTCTCCACTTCATAATAAAGTTAGTGTTCTTGATTCAGATTCTCTCTAGTCTACCCTTTTTTTAATCTTTATAATCTATCAAAGTCTCTCTTAATTTATGTTTTTGATTAAAGTAAACACAAGTCTAAACCAGATCTTTCTCATCTTCATTTCGAGTACTCTCTGCCCCAAAGATGATTGTTTATCACACAACCTATCTACACTCTGAAAATCTAACATGGTATCAGATCTAGGTTCATCGGAACTTGGTGTGTGCTTCCGCAAATCTCAAGACACACTCCCATGGCGGTTTATGCAAAGAAGAAGCTTCATGGTCCAGCTGGCTTTTCTTCATCTTCAAGAAGAAGATGAGCTCGTCCATGGTGTCCAGAAGCTGCTATTTCTCTATCCTCCTCTCTCATATCGTCCAGAAGAATGAAGAGACTTGGATCTAGAGGTGATGAAGTGGATTAGCTACCCTCTTCAACAAACCAGTCCAAGCTTGTTCTTATTCCAGTCCGAGAAGAAAGGTGAAAGCTTTCACCTTGTTACTGGTGGTGGCGACTCAAGTATGAACAAAGATGGGGTCTTTGACATGGTGGATTCAAGAGAAAGGTCCATGGAAAAAGGAGAGGTTGGGGTCAACACCAACAGCTCAGATTTTGTCCAATGGAATCAAGGATCTATACAATTATCCTTGGCTATAAGAAAAGTTCTTTCTCTTGTATAAATCTTGAGTAGTATGTGCTGGCTGTTGTGATGTGTTGTGATAACCTGAGGATACTTGTTTATGATTGCTAAATGAGATTGTTTAGAATATGTCCCAGGATGTTTGAAAGAGACTCGTTTGAATGATTGAGTTTTTAAAATGCTTGCTCAAGTTCTAAAGTGATGCTTGACATGATATTAGATAGTATTTTCTGAATCTGCTTGACATGATAATAGAAACTGGTTAAAGTAATGCATTCGTTCTGGTATTTGGAAATGATAATATTTCTTAGTCTCTGTTCTAATGAATGTGTTTCTAGGATGATAGATGGTTGTATCTAATCCGGATTGCATTCATGGATATAATAGGTTAAGGCTGGTGCATATTGTTATCTGGTTACTGCCTTAAGGTTGAAACCTCTAGACTAATGTCTAAGAGTTGTTTAAGGCAGGAAATGAGTGCATAATTGCTTTGTGAGTGTTCCTGATCAGTTGATCCATAGCATTTAGAGAATGGAAAGCTTATACTAGATGGATCTTAATGATAATAAGACTATGTCTATTACAAAGCTTGTGACATTGGAGATCAAACTTGATGATTAGTGAAGGTTTGATCCCAATACAAGTGTGTATTATCTTGTATGGAGTTTGAGTGTTGTTTAAGGTTCACAAGAAGTGTCTTTTGTTCATCATCAATCCGAGAGAAAGAGGAAGGTTGTGCCCATTGCAGAAGCAGTGAAGAGATGTTAGTGCTTGTGTATGGAGCCAGTAGACTTAAGCGCAGCTGTCGAGAGTGATGTGCTCCTGGTTAAGAGAAGATACACAAGGCAAGGTCATCACCTAAGCCATGAGGAGGCCCATGACCTGAGGGTACTTGGAGTTGAAGGCATGAAGGTGGATCAGTGATTTAAGCGCAGCTGTTGGGGTGGTGTGCTCCTGGTTTTGAAGTTCACTGAGGCTCACTTCAAGCTTGAACCTACACTCAATTCAAGCTTGAGGTGTGGACTTAAGTGATCTACTTGATGATCCTAATTGAAAGCCCTCGTTCCTCCTCATCATTGCACCAGTAATAGAAGATAGAGCCATCGGGGTTTAGACATTGGTAAGTCTAGACAAGAGAGTGTTCAGAGTACTCTTGGTTGTGTGAAGAAGAAGGTTACCCTATCAATGTGGCTTCTAGTGTGAGGTGGATGAAGCGATAGCTGAAGCATCTACAAGGATTCCATTCAAGGTGGCGAGTTTAGAAGTGAGTGGGCAGTGGTGTGTTGATCAAGATCATGAAGTTATCAACCGTCCAAGCTTGGTTCTTCCTAGACTCAGTCCCAATCTTGAGGGGGAGTATTGAGAAAGTGATATGTGGAGAGAGAGTCCTTGGTGGTTATTCAAGAAGAAGAAGAAGCAACCAAGACTTAGCATGAAAATGGTACGCAATGAAGATGTATCTTGTTGTCTGAGCACTTAAACCTAACAAGAGGTTAGGTGAAAGGGGGAGAGACCAAGATCAGTGTCAAGATCAGTATGAGAGGAGTACTAGAAGACTTACTGATGTGCAAGGAAGGTCATATCAGACTTGCATCACAGTTAGGCCACGATCCAGGGTCTTTGTGTCCATCACAATGATCGGAAGACACAAGAATCCCTAGGCCTTGGAGGCTTTACTCTTTGTCCCTCATCAAGGTTTTATCCCATAGGGTTTTTCTTGGTGAGGTTTTTAATGAGGAAGCTCTTCAAGGTTCCAAGCTTGACTAAGGATCACCTATAGTCAAACTTGATGAGGAATGTTAACTTGAAGAAAGAAATGGAGCTAAAGGAGGAGTTGGGTTGAGTTTGGGTCTTGTGAAAAGTTAGGGCAAGACCTCCGGAGATTGTCTGAGAAGACTTTAGGAGTGTTTAAAGGTGTCCAAAAGATTCCTGAAGTTGGTGAAAATTTAGGGACAAGTTTCAAGAGGGACTTAGGAAACTATTTGGGAGCAAAAGGTCGATCGTCCAAAAATAGGGCGAGGTACGGACATGAGGTCCGTACCATCGACCGTACGGATCATGCAAAAATAGGGCGAGTGCTACAGACCGGAGGTCTGTACCATCGACCGTGCAATAATAGGGCGAGTGCTTTCTCGGATCAACCTGAAATGAAGATGTGCAAACTAAGGGCGAAAGATAAGCTTAGTCTGAGCTTGTGGACGTTTGTGGATAAGGTAAGGCTGTCATGAGCAGGCTTGAGCTGCAAAGGAGAGGCAGCATTGACCATGTATCTGGTCAGATACATGGGAAGGTTCATGGGCTCCTATGAGAAGCCAATAAGGAGCCAGCCTTCCCTTTGACCAACCAATCATCTCCTATCACTCAGATTGCATCAAGACCAGACCCAAGACTCAATCTCACACGTCCATCCTTCAACTATTATCAGCCTTTAGATTTAGGTTATGGTTTCAGCTTGTAGTTATCTATTTAAAGACCCTCATGGGCAATTGTAACTCCTAAGGGAGTAAGGGGGATTTCCCCTCTCCACTTCATAATAAACTTAGTGTTCTTGTAACTGATTATCTCTAGTCTACCCCTTTCTTAATCTCTCTAATCTATCATAGTCTCTCTTAATCTCTGTTTCTGATTCAAGTAAACACAAGTCTAAACCAGATCCTTCTCATCTTCATTTCGGGTACTCTCTGCCTCAAAGGGGATTGTTCATCACACAACCTATCTACACTCTGAAAATCTAACACTCCTCGACTGCCGCAGTGTTGGGCTCAGCTTAACCGTGGAAGTGTTGGTCTCAGGAGTGTTGTGAACGTTGTCGCGGCTTGCGTTGTCGTGAGGTTGTTGGGTATTGAAATTGTCAGCTGACATGTTTGATTGGGCGTTTTGTGGTTGTAAGAAAAATTGATCCGTAGGTCCCCCTCCTTCTAGCACCAAACTGTGGGAACCAAAATTCACACCGTCGACTTCTGTAAACTTAGGAAGTCAAGAAACCCTAATTTCCCAAGAGATCCCGGACAATCTGCTTTAAACCAAACGCCAAACAACCAAACAAATTTAAGAAAAAGAATGATGGTAAAAATATGATAAGTAAATTCCGAAAGAGAAAGCGAGCAAAGAGGTTCCTATTCCGTACGTATGATCTTTCGTACAAGAAGGTAACGAGCCTTGGCTACAAATGGTGTTGGCTAGATCCTTAGTTCTAACAACTTGACTACGAAAAACCTAATCGAAATGCAGCTCGATAACAAAACAAAAGTAATTGCCTATTGCTCTAAGTTTGTTGTGAATGCTAAAAAGTTCCTCCTTTTCTCTCGCCTCGTCTTCTCTTATATACTCATTTTCAAGGCGGTTTCGTGTTTCTCTTCATGCCCTTAGCCGATTTTATCACTTCGAGAATATTCCCTTTTTTATCTCCATCTTCGTCAATATCTTCGAAACTTGACATTTATCTTCTGATTCTGCGAGAGTCATCTTCTTCTGCAAGTAAAGATACACCGTCATAAAATTATCGGGCCTGATTTCGTATGAAATCTCAAGTGGGTCTTTATCTGCGTTCTGGGCCTCTTTTGACCGCGTTTCAACTTAAACGTTCTTACGATATCTTCGAAAGAATTTTAAATGATACAACATCACTTTAGCTAGGAAGTTCACATTCTCGTATAGTTTAGACAACTGTGGTGTTGCTGATTCTATCGTTGTCGTTTATACGATAAACGTAAACTTCATCTGGGAAAACGAGTCTTCGCGGTTTTATCGTAAAGTTCCAATGATAACGCCGATCGAGACAAAAAGAGGATCATTTCGATAGAGACAGGATATATAACCCAAGGGTGTGGTCTCACTTGCCATATGGCAACCTGGGAGCCGTTCTTGACGACCTCGAGTTTGTTTTGTGAACCTTACTCATCTTATCTGTAAAACCTCAACGGAAACTGCGACTGAGACAAAACATATAGCCTTTCGATCGTGACTCGAATAAGAATACGAAGAAGAGACACAGCTCGCCATATGTCGACCCAGTCTAGAGAGGTCAGGTTGCCATATGGCAACCCGTACATGGATAGGTCATGTCGCTATATAGCAACCCGGACTTAGTGAGGTCTAGTCGCCATATGGAGACCCAGACTTGGACATGCAGATCATCACATGGAAACCCGGACTGGTCAAAGTCGGTTCACCATATGGCGAATCGGACTTAGAGAAGTCAAGTCACCATATGGCGAGCCAGACTGGGTGAAGTCATGTCGCCAAATGGCAACCCGGACTGGGTGAAGTCAGGTTGCCATATGGCAACCCGGACTGTGTGAAGTCAGGTTGCCATATGGCACCCCGGACTTGGCGTCCCAGACCGTGTGGAGTCTGGTCGCCATATGTTTATCCGTACTTGGCGACCCAGACTGTATGGGTCTAGGTCGCCGTATGGCGACCCGTGCTTTGCTTGTGCAGGTTGCCATATGGCGACTCGGGTTCAGTGTGTGCGGGTCGCCATATGGCGACCCAGGTTTAGTGTGTGTTTGTCGCCATATGGCGACCCGTGCTTCCCAAGTGCAGGTCGCCATATGGCGACCCGTATGCTATGCTTGGGAGTTCTCCGTATGATGTCTTGCTCATGGCGGCTCGATCGTTCTTTTGGACTGTTTTGTTAACCAGAACCTTTTGAAGAAACATTTTCCGAGACCTTGAGCCGTTGATTTCGTCGTGACCAATTTTAACCCCAATAACAATGAGAGAAAACAAAGTAAGTAATAGGAAATTGACAGCAAAGAGAGGATGATCTTATTCTGAATATGCGTATATGCGTCACAACATGTGAAAAAGCCTCGGCCACAAGAGATGTCAGCGGGTTCTCTAATTCTAACCACCTAACACTCTAAGACTTTGTTGAGTCGCAGCTCAATAACCAAAACGAAAGTGCCGATAATTTCTCTAAGTGCCTAAGAGCATGATTAATGGGGTATCTTAAGAGGGGTTCTGGCACTATTTGCGGGCCCCACTGACATGTGGGGCCCATGAACAGTGTAAGAACTGCTTCTTAAAACTACTAAATAAGAACCATTTTTGGAGGGTTTCTTACACAGTTTGCGGGCCTCACTGCCATGTGGCGTCCCGTAATTGGTTCGTTTTTATTTTTTTTTAATTTTTTTTTAAATCAGCAAAAAAAAAAGATAGATAGGAACCCCAAGTGGGGTTCCAGGGTGAAAGATGGTCTAAGTTGCTAATAAAAAAATTATTTCCTCTTTCTTTTTGGCATGGGTCCTCTTTAATATGCTTCCAAATTCAGATGTCTCTCTTTTTCGCCCTTGATTTGAGTTTATCATTTTGCGGAGATCTTTCCTTATCTTCTCGACCTTCGTGGTTATCTCAGAAACTTTGCATTTATCATATTTTCATTTTCTTTATCTCGATTGAGTAAACCATCATTGCATCTGGGTCTTTTCTTGAGTTAAATCATAAGTGGGCTTTGACGTGTTTTTGGCCATCTCAGGCCATTTTACGAGTTTCACACTCTTACAATTATTTCTAGGAGAAATCGTTAGTTTTCCAAAATTCGTTTTCGTATTGTTTACCGTTTGGATGTTGACAAGAAAATATGTCATCCTTGCTTTTATCATAAAATTTCAACAGAAACTCTGATTGAGATGAAATGAAAGGTGTTTAGATCGAAGTTTTAAGGATGCTTCTATGAATCCAAACTGTAGGAACTGAAATTCGCAATGTCGAGATTTGAATTGTAAGAAAGCAAGAATGAATCCCATTTTATTTGAGGATCCGAATTTCTGTGAAGTAAGAAAACTAAAGATCAAACTATGAGAGAAAACAAAGTAAGTAATACAAATTTGAGAGCAAAGAGAGGATGATCGTATTTTGAATCTGCGTATGAGTGTTACAAAAGTGAAAAAGCCTCGGCCGCAAGAGATATCAGTGTGGTATCTAGTTCTAACCACCTAAGACTTTAAGACCTAGTTGAGTCGCAGCTCAATAACAAAAACGAAAGTGCCTAAAATTTCATTAAGTGCCTAATTTGCTAAGAAAAATGTATGTCATCCTTCTTCTTCGCTTGGGTCCTCTTTATATATGCTTCCAAAGTCGTGTGTCTTTCTTTTTCCGCCCCTGATTCGAGTTTATCTTTTTGCAGAGATCTTTCCTTATCTTCCCGACCTCCGTGCTTATCATGGAAACTTCCCATTTATCCTCTTTTTCCATTTTCTTTATCTTGACAGAATAACCCCCCTTTTCTCGAGTTAAATCATAAGTGGCTTTCGACGTGTTTTAGGCCATCTCAGGCCATTTTATGAGTTTCGCGTTTTTATTATTATTTCTCAGAGAAATCGTTAGCTTTTCCGAAATCCATTTTTCATATATTTTACCGTTTGGATGTTTACGAAAAAACATGTCATGCTTGCTTTTATCATAAAACTGCAACGGAAAATTTAACTGAGACGAAACGAAATGCGTTTTGAAGAAGTGTAAATAATGCTACTATGAATGAGCTACGATATGGCGAGGAGATGAAGGCGAGGAGCTTGGTGGTCGCGAGGAGCAAGGGGAGGAGTGTTGGTGGTGAGGAGTTGACATCATGATGACGATAGGATGACATCATGATGGCGAGGAGTATAGGGCGAGGAGCAAGGTTGGTAGAGAGGAACCGAGCGAAGGAGGCGATGAGTGGTCCTCGCCTTGATGGCTAGGAGAAGGGGGCGAGGAGATCAGGGAGAGGGGCTCGGGGCGAGGAGCTCGAAGATAGGACGAGGAGCTCGCAGAGAAGAGCTCCGATAGAGGGCGAGGAGCTTGACGGCGACGAGGTGAAGGGAGTGGTACTCGCCTTGATAGTGAGGAGACTCGATGCGAGGAGGCGAGGAAATAAGTAACGATGAGTTTGTCTGAAAGAGGAGGATTGAGGAGAGGGCGAGGAAACATAAAGGGGAGGGAAAAAAGACTTGGAGGTGAGGGCAAAGCGACTTTCTCATAAATGTTTGTCTGAAAGATCATTTAAAATCTTTTGTAGGAGTTTTCTTCAGGGTTCCGTGTTTTGACGAGCGCGTTTCTAGTTTTAGACGAAAGATGCGAAATTCAGTTCTTATGACCATGCTTTGATGTTTTAGTAACCCTCCCAAAAGGGTAAGATGGTCGAGATCAAAAAGTTAGAATTTGGAGTCATGCTTTTGGGGATCAGAGTATGATGAGGAATGTTGAGTTTTTGTCATATAAAACTTAACATGGCTCGTAGAAAATGGAAGAGTGGCTGATCATCAACCTGGTGGTCGAGTCGCGAGCAATAAGGATCGATCAAGAAATTTTGAAATACGAGGTGGTCGAAGAATTGATAGTGAGTGAACCATGAGTCGAATAAGCTGGTCAACCATGGTTATACAATGAGTTAGATTGATCAGAAGGACTTTTTGGAAGCATCACGTTTTTGGAAACACTATGTTTTAGAAGCTCGACGTTTTAGAAGTACGACGTTTCTTAAGCACAAAGTTTTCAGCAAAACTTTGTATCAGTAAAATATTATTTCAGAGAAAAAATAAGTTGGAAGAAGTACAAGAATTAAGCAGGATGGGCAGTAAGCACGACAGGATCAAAGCACGACGGGAAAACCCGAAGTTGGGCAAAAACCCTGATTTCGGTATTATGGAATTTCTCGGGGAAGCCGGAGGCTTGGGAAATATTTTACGTCAAGGTAAGAATTCAGATTGGAATTTATTAAAAATATTCAGTGCATCAGAATGGGAGCGGGAAAATATTCGGATTGATCACGGGTCGAAATATGTTGAAATGGTCAAAATCGGGGGAATGGACCAAGAAGCTCGAGGTGTCTCCATGCATGTGATCAGGACGTGGTGTCAACTGCATGTAAATCTCCCTGTCTACACAAGAACGAGGTGTTGCCGTGCATGGAAGCAGGACATGCGGCTTGACATGTTAGTCAGCTATTTGTAAGGGAGTGACTAACTGGTTGAGTTCTTTAGTTATGATATTGTTGTTTAGTTATTTAGATGTTAATACTAAGGGTCTTAGGCCATATAGGCCGGACTACTAGTACTATTGGTTAGTGTTGTTTAGTCGAGAGTATAGTTAGGTATTCTGGAACTCATGTCTTTAGGCTAGGTTCTGGATTTTGTTGGTGTTGAGTGTGTGTTGCCGACAGAATGTGCGTAACCCGCCCATGCTAGGTACGTTTAAAGGTGATTAGTGTTTGTGTCGCCCTCGTACCCAGTAGAGTCGTGGTTAGTTAATATCTTATTATTGTTGTATATTGGTGATTGATTGTCCTGCAGGTTTCTAACGTTAAGACATAATTTCGGCTCAGGTACCGGATTACTCTTGGTGTCTATTTGGTTAGTGCAGAACCGATATAATTGATTTGCTGATCATGTTCTTGTTTGACTGTTGGTCGACCGGTTAACGATACTTGTATAGTCTAAGTGTCAAACACTACATGAGTACTGAACTTAGGCATATATATGGTTAACTAGGGGTTGATTGTGTAGCCTTAGATTTGTTTGCATGCTAGGGATTGATTGTTATTTTGGGTTGTGTGGGTTATTTACTATGTTGCGGGTGGAGGCCGCCAGCTCACTGAGAGACATTAGGTTACTCATCCAACTCTGTTGACCTTTTTGCAGGTCGGTTTAGTGACGGCGATCGGATAACTTGGTGTTGGACGTTAGGACCGCCGTGTAGATTTTCATGCCTTTTGTAAACGGTATTTTGATTTTTCGTTTTGTTGTGACATGGGGTTTTATTTCACTTTCAAAGTAACCATATTTTCCACTTTTACTCTTTCAAATAATAGGTTCAGTATAGTAATTAGGGATGAATCCAGAGAGAATCTAGGATTGCACAATAGACTTATTGCTTTCGAATTAAAGCTAGATGAATGATAATAATAAAATTGATTTCAAGATTGATTTGGTTTTTGGAGATCAAATTAAGGGATTAGACTTACGGAAAATTCTGAGGTTGGATTAGGTAATGTAGACTAATAGATTGCTATAGTTTTAATTAAGTATTGTTCTCGAACTCAAAAATTAGTGTTTAGGAGATCGCTCTCGCGCATCTTAGTTGAGTGTTGATCGATGTACACAAGGTGGTGTCGATCGACGCTCGTTCTAAACAGTACTAGTTTTGCGGTTTGATGGGTTCTCTAAACTTTCAATTTAACTCTCTTTTGTTACCAGTTTCTTAGATTGTTTAAGATAGGTTCAGGGTCATAACCAAGCTCTTGGTTGCGCTATGGAACCCTAATTTCTAAGATTGAGATGATCAAATTCAACTTAGCATTAAGAGAAACTTAAACAAAGAACCAAGAAAATTACCCTAACAATTCTTTAAAATCAGCAAAACATTACTACCGTTGAAGAGCCCTAAATTTAACATTGAATTACTCAGACATAACAATAAAGAACATGATTAAAGTCTGAATAAATTTCATAGAATAAACTGAGTAAAAAGATAAGGAGTTCAAGATCTTCTCTTTAATGATGATTAGATCTCTCTCTCTCCAATAGATGTAACAAGGTTTTCTAACTCTCAACTCTAAAGCTTTTGTGTAACTTAGAAGATAACTCTCTTTTAGGTTTTCTAGGCTTTTTTTAACACTAAAATAGAAAAAACTAATAAATAGTCTAATTTTCGGTCACGAGCTTGTCTTGAAAATGATAGAACTTCTGGTGGGCTTTGTCTTTCTGGCTTTCTCAAGTTGTTTTCTTTTGAAGAATATTTTCACGCGAGTTTCTAGACATTAATTTCGTCGTGGCTGATTTTTACCCCCAACACCATTTTCTCATTTAAGACTTATCATGGCTTTAGAAATACAGTTGGCTAGCTATGTTACTCTTTTAATTTATACCTTTGAAATTGAAATTTAAAATTAATTTAAGATCTCGATGGTATTTGTGAGTTAAATGTCCAGTTTTAAGAATCATTTAGCTAGCTAGATTTTCTGGCTTAGAAAAGCATATGGGGAACAAGATGAAGTTGTCATAAAAAAAGTCATTGATGTAGACTAGACAAAATATCCATAAATTTTGATTTGATTCATGATCATTATGGTTATGTTATAATAGTGGCCTGATATTTTGATGTCATGATAATTGATTGATTGGTAAGTAAACATTCCATTAGACTTGATAATAGATTTAGTCTAGGTTTTTATTATTGTTCATAGTTACTGATAAAAAAGTTCTTCTTGTGTTTCAGGTACATACATATGAGTACCAGAAGCAACAAGGAGATATGACTCTTACTAGTAGAGCCACTGGATTTAGAACGCATGATCCATTAGTCTACGAGGCCAGTTAACACCCTCCAAGCAGCGATCAATAGTGTAGAAGTCCAAGTATCAAACGACACTGCTCGTTAAGTATCGATCAACATTACTAAAGCAGCAACGATCAACACAAATTCACCTTGGTTTCGATCGACACCAACCACTCTTCGTCGATCGACACTACTTGCGAGAAGATAGAGAAGGTCGAAGTAGTCATACTGAGTGTTGACAAGAATGGCATCTTACAGAACGAAAGATGTCGTGCGTACAACAGTGCAGGGCAATTGATTCATACACAGGGGACTGCAATACCTGATGCTACTACTGTTACTATGAATTATGGGATTGAACAACAAAAGGCACTTAGAGACTACAACATGCCTGAGGATTTCTACGCCAAAAGGTATGCGATGCGTCATTCTGCACCACAAAAGAATTTCTTTAAGTTGAATCCTGCATATATCTCTCTTATGAGTCAGCATCCTTTTCATGGTCTTCCTCATTAATGTCCCAGTAACCACCTTGAATCATTCGATGATTTAGCGTCGACCATTAAGTGAAATGGATTCTCTGAAGATTACTACTTCTGAAAACTATTCTCAAACTCTCTTGCTGGAGAAGTAGCATGTTGGTTCAAGAGGTTGCCACCAGGATCTCTCACTACCTGGAATGACATCACAAACACCTTCCTCACCAACTTTCTCTATGATACTGAAGCAAATATGGAGATCGAGATGGAATCTACGCTAAGATATATGGTAGAAGAAGAAGGATATGGAGATCTGAGCTGAGTAGAAGAAGCCGATATTAGTGATACGACTTCAGCATCGATCGACAGTAAGACTTCAATGTCAACCGACGTTAAGACCTCAACATCGATCGACACTAACCCCTGTTGTCGATCAACACCATTCTTGGAGCTAGAGGAATTTGTGAAGCAATTGGATGAAGCACAACCTGAAGATTTGGGTCAAGACTTGAAGCAGAAGCTTGATGAAGATCAGCACACTTCGAGAATAGATCTGGAAACTTCACCAAAAACTAGCATAGATGTGCACCCACCAGACTGCATCGATTGACACTAAACAGCAAATATCGATCGACACTTATTATTGGACGAACCATGTTACACAGTTGAGCTGGAACTAGCTAAGGAGAGAATGCACAAGTCTGAGACCTCACACCTTGCTGTCCCTGAACATCTACGACCACCTATCTGCATAGAAGAAGTTGTTGATTTTCACAAAAGAGCGAAGATGGTACATGACCATGTGAAGTTTGTGGTTCACAGTGTTGTTTTTGAGGTTGAATTTCTATTCCGCCAGATGGAAGTGTGAATATGGATCTCTACGTTGAGGTATTTGATGATCTTCAACATACATTTGTTTCTCAGAGAGTATTGAAGTATGAAGGTGACGTTGACCAAGTACCATCGATCGCAGCATCAATTAACACCATCATTGGTGAATCGATCGATGCCACCATTGGAACATCGATCAACATCAACACTGGAGCGTCGATCGACACTCATCACGGATCAGAACAGAATAAGTTTGAAGTGTTTTGTAATCTATTTGATGGAGGCACCACGAGATCAGACAAGTCTCGGGGAAAGAACATGAGGAATTGGAAGAAAAAAAAAAGGACCAAGGAAGATCCTCAGTTCTCATTTATTCCCCACTTCTCAGATGGTGTCAGGACGTACAAAGTGCACAGCAGATGCTTCTCACAGCCATTTGCAAAGCTTCAAGCACTCCTTATTGCTGAGATAATTGACAAAGGAGAAGAGTATATGGAGGCTTTCACAAAAAGGGTGATGAAGCTGAAGACATTGGACATTAGGAATTGTTTTGGAGCAAGTCCCCAATCTCATCAGAACTGAATTAGAACTCAAAAACGTCAAGCTAAAGACTATAAACAAGTGCTGAGTGGGAGGCAACCCATTGTTTAGTAAGTTTTCAATTAGTTTTTAATTATATTAGTCTAATTTCGGATTTTATTTTATTATTACAGGTTTTCAAGAAAAATAAGATCCGAGAAAGATAGTCTGCACAGAGCATCGACCGACACTTGATCACTGTCGATCGATGGAGTAACCCTAGTATCGAGCAATCGCCACTTAATTGTATCGATTGACGGTCACCATCCGCAAGCATGTCTATCATTTTTCCTTGTTAAATTTGGTCCTTATGATTTATTTTCTTCACCAATCTCAGACTCTATAACACTAATGATAGTGTTGTTTAAGTCTGGGGGAGGTTTACTGATATTGTGTTTTATTTTGATTTTTATTTTTTATACTTCTTCTATAAAAAAAAAGAAAAAAAAGAAAAAAAGAGTAGAAACTTACAGGTGTACCATCGATCAATTTTGGAGAATCAACATCAATCGACCATGGAACATGACCATCGGTCGACATCAACATCGTGACATTGATTGATACTCTTTTATAGATTCTTGTATCGAGTTTCTCTCTTAAGCTATTTACTTATGATTTGGTTTTTCCTAACCAATCTGGGACGGATTACACTAGGGACAGTGTAATTTAAGTCTGGGGGAGGTTTGTTGATGCTATTTGATTTTTTTGAGTCTTATTTACTACATATATATATATATATATATATATATATATATATATATATATATATATATATATATATATATATATATATATATATATATATATATATATATATATAAGTTTTTCAAAAAAAAATTATTGAGTCAAGAAGAGAATTATGATCAAGATTTATTATTGACTAACCACACTTTAGCACCATTCTTAGAAGGTTGTTTGCAGAGATTACTAGAGATACCAAAGTGGATTATCCTGCAGCTATATCACACTTGCTTAGAAAGTTTGAAGAAACCGAAGCTGATTTCCAACACTAATCCTGATATTATTTGCTTTCTTTGGGGCTTGGTATACATCGGATCGGATTTCTTCTACAAGTCTAGAAGGTAAAAGTCTGTGTGCTTCTGATTTCTCTCTCTCTACCCTTCAGATTAGAAAAGGAGTCGAACAGGATTTCGTTGCTACAACCATTAAATCTTGATTCATATGATTCTAGAAAGAGATAAAGGTCAAAAAGAACCGAATAGGATACAGTGGAAAAGAACCATTAGGGCCTTATTCATGGAAGCTTGTCCAAAAGAATAAATATCTCAATCAATTAAAAAAATAAAATGATACCCTCAAAAGAAGGGAGACATTGACTGAGAGAAGTGAGAAGAGAGAGAGGAAAGAGATCAAAGAAGACTACCTATGTACTCAGATACATGCAGGGATAAGAGTCCATGTTTCCTTTGATCAATACTCCCAGGGTAAAGTCTGCACTTTTATTTTATGCTAAGAAATGAAATCAGTAGAGGGGTGAGTCAGACTAGTATTTGATAAGTTGTTGGTAGAATGGATATGGTTGCTATACAAGGATAGGGTATATAAAGTCTCTATGTGATTGACTTGCTAGGATGTGGTTGCAACAAATTAGGGTGACAGTTATATTAGACATTATGTGAGTCCTCGCTTTTCAACGCTCTTTCACATGCAGCCTGGTGTGCTTGAGGACAAGCAAAATTTTAAGTTTGGGGGAGTTGATAGGGCCTGATATTTACCACTATTGTGCCATGATATCAGCCATATTTAGAGTCTATTATATGTGTTTGGAGTATGTTTTAGAGTATTTTCAAGTTCAGGTACGTTCTGGAGAACTTTGGTGGTTATGCGAATCATCGCTCCCCGGCAACGGCACCAAATTTGACAGGAGGGTTTTTATGTACTTCAGTGCGAACTCTATCAAATTAACCCTAAAAACTACTATTGCCAAGAGAGGTCAAATTGTAGTATTTGGGATCGAATCAACATGGATCGTGGGCACACAATAGACTATAGATGTCTATATTCAACTAGGCAAACCGTTTATTAAAGAAGTAATAGTAGACAAGTAAGCAGGTGAGTGATTTGATAACAATAAGATGAAACAGTTAGATCAAGGGTTTTCGGAAAGTGTATTATAGAGGATATAAGCTAAGGGTATTAATCACAGAACTCGATCTAATGTAAAAGGTGACTATCTCTCGCTGCGAGTCTAATCTATGGACTAAGTCTTATGTCTTAGCTCTCGCTTGTTGACACAGAATGACCGTCGATCGATGGCAATGATCCTGCATCGATCGATGGTCTCTTGAGTCAAGCTTTATGACATAATTCGATAAGTTCACTAAATTAACTAAAACAAATCTCGTTTGTTTCTATCAACCTAGCTCAACATGATTAATTCTAGTAGTAGACCATACTCTCGCTTGCGCCTAACTATCCTATGATCAGGGTTCTAGTTAGCTACTCTAGAACACAAGCAATAAACACAATTTTATTGATAGATCTAATAATCACCCTAGCAATTCTATTGTTTGGCTAATCCATCAATACAATTAATAAACCCTAAACCTAACGAGAGATCTACTCAGACATGATCTTTGTCACAGAAATGATAGATGAATAGAATATATATAATATAAAACAAAAGGGGTTCCCAGAGGACTCTGAATGAGTTCCTCCCTTCTCTCCTAACCCTAGAACAATGAATAAAAGAAAGCTATCTAAGCGTCGCAAGCATAGCCGTCAACAATGGCTTAGAAAACATATAAATAGAATTTTAGGTCGTCCATGGGTATTTGGTAATTTGTTATGGCTTCTGGGTTTAAGTCGGCCATAAAACAAGTCGGGCCTATCTTATGGGATCACCGTCATTTGATATGAAGGTTGTATCGTCGATCGACACTCATTCATCTTCTCGACAGCTTCCTCTCGCGAGGCAGACAGACCACTCTCCAATATAACGGGCATAACGTTGTTTGTAGGATCCTGATTGACCTCAAACCTGTGGCATTGGAAAACTAACTCAAAGATCTATATTTTGTCAAAACAGCTCAATCACATTGTAGGAAGATCTTCATCCGTAGCTAAACATCTGACGCATCTGCGCAGTTCTGCATCTCTAAAAGTTCCAGAATCACCAAAGTTCTCGAGAACGTACTTGAACCTAAAAATACTCTAATACATACTCCAAACACATATAATAGTCTCTAAATACGACTGATATCATGGCACAATAGTGATAAATATGAGGCTTTATCATAGGTTTCCATGATAAATTTGACAGAAGGGTTTTTATGTATTTCAATGCAAACTCTATCAAATTAACCCTATGAACGACTCTTTCCAAGAGAGGTCAAATTGTAGTATTTATGGATCGAATCCACAGCGAAAGTTGGTCATCTTACATTAGATATCGAGTTCTATGATTAATACCCTTAGCTTTTATCTTATATTTCACTTGCCTGAAGATCTAGCTATTTATTATTATTTTTTATTTACTAATTAATCAATTATTTGGTATAGTTTATTTACTGCTTATTAATCTATTTTCCTAACTTAATCGCGACTGTATTGAGTTTATTATGTGCCCACGCTCCCTGTGGATTCGATCCCTAAATACAACAATTGACCTCTCTTAGTAAGAGTAGTTCGTATGGTTAATTTGATAGAGTTTGCAATGAAATATATAAAAAATCATCATGTCATCCAATTTTAAGAATGATTTAGCTAACTAGATTTTCTAGCTTAGAAAAAGCATATGGGGGAACGAGATGAAGTTGTCATAAAAAGTTATTGATGTAGACTAGAAAAAATATCCATAAATTTTGATTTGATTCATGATCATTATGGTTATATTATTGTTGAGATTGCATAGAAAATTTTATAAGATTTTTTTTTTACAAATTTGATGATACTCCATTTGGTATTAAAAGTCATAATTAAAGAATCACTTAACTAATCAATTTCTAATTTATAGCTATACGGTATCTTGTAGAGGTTAGTATTTTATCTGTTAATTTTTATTCGATTCATTATTCGTTTCGATTTGATCCAAAACTTCTGGATATCCTAAATCTTATGAGAAAAGCAAATATAAAAAATCCAATATCTGTTAAAAACGAGAAAAATCAAAATACTAAAAATTTTAGAGATCCACTTCGCTATGACTTTTATACAAATAGATGTATATGTACAATTAAATATATAATTTTTAAATATAAAGTTCTATATATTTCATATTTTAACATATAATTTTATTTATAAAATTACTTATACATTTATTAATCTAAGAAAATAATATAATTTTTTATAAAAACTACAATTCATAAAAACATTAATTAATTTTTAAATTTTATGGAAGATAGATTTTCACTAATATTTTCTTTTAATTTTATATTATGTAAAATATAAATTTTGAAAACAAACTTTTGTATTTTTTCTGGATTTACCTATATTGAATGAAATGGATGTGATATCCATAAATATTTGAAACTATTTATAAATATTTATAATGCAGATATATGAAAAACCGTATATCTGTATTTTTTCGAAGTAAACCAATATAAAAATTAGATATATGTAAAATATAAAATAAATCATAAATACTAAAAATTATGCTAGTATTTGATTTGTGTCCACCTTAATATTTTAGATAGTCTTTTTTTTAACGCTAAATAATTATGCTATTACAACTATGAGAAATATTACAGACAATTCTACAGCCGACAATTCTACCTGTTGTATGAAGATTCATGCATGACTGCATTACCTGAACCGTCCTATGAGATTCACGTTATACACTTTGCGCTATGTTACAGATCTCTTGTAAGCCTTTTCTCCTTTAATTCTACTTTTTTAAGGATTAAAACTCAAATTTATTGGTATAGAAACATTAATAAATTCTTGGTCCAACAAGTTGAGCAAGAGGGGTTCCACAATATTGTAGATAGTCGATTAAAGACCACATGTGAACGCGTGAGCTGTGGGGAACTACGACACATTTGACTTATCATTTTCTCCAAATAAACGAGCAATTTTTGGTTGTCTTTTAAGGACATTAAAAAACATAATGAAACTAATCTTTGGTTTTCTGGTCATAATTATTTATACAAACAATTCTCCAGGAAATCAGAACCGAGATACGTGAACGTGAATTTGACGACATCATTTCCAACTAATCTACCTAATCCACACAAACCATTTTATTGGTTAAAACTGTTAAACTAGTTTAACATGTCTCCTTTTGCGTTCCTTTTCTTTGAGAACCGACGAAGACGCCAACCTCAGTTTAGTCTTTCTATAACCTCTAATATATTTCATATCAAACTATTATGGAAGATTTTTTTGAAAAATGTGTTATATAAGATTTCTTAATGTGTATACAGCTTTCCACAATTAGTACATATAATATAAAATAGTAAAACCAGTAATATTTAAAATAGTGAGTCAAAGTCGTGCGATACGCCCAAATGCGATTGCAGCATCCACAGCAACTTACCGGACGTGCTTACCGATTAAGTATGTTTTTTTTCTTAAAGAAAAGAGAAATTGCAATTTGTAACATGTAATATTATGTATTCTTTTCAGCTTTTTTTTTTTCTTCTTGGTGCAAAATTCTAGTTCTTCTTTAAAACAACTAATTCCAGCGATCATTTATTCTGAACTATCTATTTAATTGATAAACTTGTAAATGAGTTGGTTCATTTATTGAACAACTTGTATTTCGTGTATATTTTGTCTAATCACGTTTTGCAGACATCCTATTATATTGCTGCATTATGTTTTCAAACTATTATTTTCATATTTCGGCTCCTACTACTATCATCAACCTATTATTTCCATATTTCGGCTCCTACTACTACCATCAACCTAGAGCATATCATAATCGTTTGAATAACAAAAGATTAAATACGAGAAACAAAAATCCTGAAATTATGATAAACTGTGATGTTTTTCTTACGTCACATCTGAAAAGAGAAAGTAACAAGAAGCGTAAATTTTGTTAGTCAACAAAAAACGGCTTCCGACTTCCGTAGACTTGAAAAAAGCATCCGCGTTACACATTTCTATAAATATCTTCCAAATCTCATCCAACCTTCAAAACAGAACACCAAAAGTCAGGGCACATAGAGAGAAAGAAATGGATGGAACAAAGTTTGCAAAGGTATCTCTGTTTGCTGTTTGGACAATACTCCTTGTCTTAACCGTGAACGGCCAGTCAGATTGTGATACCCACAGGTTCGCCAATAACATCGCTTTCACCTCTTGCTCTCCCCTCTCGGCCCTTGGCTCGTTCCTTCACTGGAACTACAACGAACAAAACGGTACCGTTTCAATCGCCTATCGCCACCCAGGAACTTCCTCTTCCTCATGGATTGCTTGGGGACTTAACCCAAATGGGCCTCGGATGCTGGGGACGCAAGCTCTCGTTGCCTTCACCAACTCTAGTGGACAATTCCAAGCCTATACCTCTTCGGTCGATGAGTTCAGCACCCAGCTACCACCTGGAAACCTTAGTTTTGGGGTCAGCCTCGTTTCCGCGACTCTGGTCAACGGAGAGGCTACCATATTTGCGACTCTTGAGTTGCCGGCCAATTTGATCATGACCAACCAGGTTTGGCAGATAGGTCCTGTCGCTAGCGGTGTTCCTCAGATTCATCAGAGGACAGGAGATAATATAAGATCGACCGGTACGATCGATTTCCGGACAGGTCAGTCATCGGCTAGTGGTGGAGGCTCTGGTAACAGACTGACGAGGAGAAATGTAAGTCCAACTTTCGTTATTTTTGGCTTCACTTTTCCAGTTCGCTTTTCTGACTGATTATTAACAACCAAGCAAAATAACAGTATTTAGCTTATTATTCTATCGATAAAATCTCCTGTTCTAAGGATGGAGATCGCTAGGAAAAAAACTAGCAATCGATTCTTGTTTTTTATGCAACAAAAATCATGGATTTTGGCACATAACTACTTGAATTCAAAAAAAAAAAAACATTAGATTAGTTTATATAAATATACCAAAAGAACATAAGATACTTTTTGAACACCTAAGTCGATCAAACTATGATGAGATCCCATAACAATAAATTTTAGTTCCAAATGTATTTTACCATTTTGCGGAAAAGTCATAAATAACCATAAGAGTTTTATATAGAAAGGATTCCTAAAATTAATATCATTTATATTTTTCTATATTTTAAATTATTTTTATTTTGGAAACATCCAATAAAATATTTAAACTTTAAAATTAGATGAGAATTTTTTAAAAGATTTTTTTGTTGTTAATATAATACTTTGGGCATAGCCTAATAAAATTATAGAAATAATGATTGTTTTTTTTGTTTGATGGAAAATGAAGATGCTTAGAAATAAATATTATATTATATTTTAATATTAATATTAATACGAATTTTAATAAATATTTATTTTGTCTAAAAAACAATTGATTTTTTTTTGTCATCAGAATACAAAATTAATTAAGATTCTTCAAACCAATTAGGTCCAAATAACAATTGTAGTAATACGACAAATTGACGTGTTCGTCAACATACAAATCTTTGAAGAAAATGAAATGATGGCGTATTTTCAAGCCAAGCATTATTATAATTTATTTATTCTAAGCTATAAGTCAAATATCAACGACGCATTTCGGTAGGTTTTCTTTGAAAGAGAAAGTGGACTTCTTGTCACGGGTTTCACTTCATGAAATGTCCACTTCCTATAATCGAAATGATATTTGAAAGTCTTATTTGTAGAATTCATGAAAATTCAGTTGCGCGTCCTTTGAACATTGAAACACTCTGAGCTAACTTAATTGACTAAATTAGACGAAAATAACCTTTTAAGATAAATAATAAATAACTTTCTGCCCTTCCAATATAAAGTGAAATATGGAACAGATGTATTTGCTAGTAATTCGTAATTTTCGATTACTTAACTTGTCTTTTTCTGAAACATTAAATTTGTCACTAAAAAAGTAACCAATATTATCCTATTAATTGTCAAAACAGACACACGGAATATTGAATGCAGTTAGCTGGGGAGTGCTATTACCGATAGGAGCAATGATGGCTCGGTACATGAAAGTCTTCACCGCCCCAACCTGGTTCTACCTCCACATCGCCTTCCAAGTCTCTGGCTATGTCATCGGTGTAGCCGGTTGGGCCACCGGAATCAAGCTTGGCAACGATTCGCCAGGCACATCATACTCAACCCATCGTAAACTTGGGATTGCACTTTTCACATTTGCTACACTTCAAGTCTTTGCTTTGCTTCTAAGGCCCAAGCCAGACCACAAGTATCGATTCTACTGGAATGTGTATCATCACACCGTCGGATACACAACTATCATCTTATCCATTATTAACATCTTTAAAGGATTCGATATTTTGGATCCAGAAGATAAATGGCGATGGGCTTATATTGGAATCCTCATCTTTCTTGGTGCATGTGTCATGATTCTTGAGCCACTTACTTGGTTTATTGTTCTTCGCCGTAAGAGCCGTGGAGGTAACACAGTTGCTGCACCGATTTCAAACAAGTACTCTAATGGCGTCAACGGTACCACTAACACCACTGGACAGCATCACCAAAACGCTTAGTTTCACTTTTCTTTCTATACTTGTTCTTGTTTGTTCTACTTCTACGCAATTTTGGATTCTTTTTTTTTTCTTTTTTTCAATTTGATATCTTTTAGGTCTATGCATGTATTATGATTTTATTCTTTGTGTTATAGGTATATTAATTTACTGTGTCATTAATCATTTATATCTGTGCTACGTAGATGTTATATGCTTCATGTATGCTTGTACTTGAATAACGATTTGAGATTATAGTACTTAAGTGTTATACATCTCGTCCACGGAACAGTTTTGAATATAACTCTTTTATAGGAAGTCGCCGTGTTTTCACGTGTAACATCCCTAACCCAACTCCCAATGTCCCTTTGTTTTAAAAGAAAAAGTCCCTTAAAACTACCACTACAA
>CAJHQQ010001496.1:0-94464 GCA_905132885.1 Moricandia moricandioides | reverse complement strand
TTCCCTTGCCTTTACAATGGTCACGATACATCAATATATACAGATAGTTTGTTTATCTGTTCCACAAAATATGTAATCTAATCTAGCTGTCCAGGAATATAGGAGAGTCAGGTTTGACATATTCTTTCACTCCCCCTCAGTCTAATCGTTTGGAGACCTAACGGATATACTGTTTTTGAACTCGTTGTGAATTGATGTTGGAAGACCTTTTGTGAAAATATCTGCGAATTGTGATGAACTTGGAACATGTAAGACCCGTACTTGTCCCATGGGGACCTTCTCCCTAACAAAATGTATATCAATTTCGACATGTTTTGTTCTTTGGTGTTTCATGGGGTTGTTGGAGAGGTAGACTGCACTTATATTATCACAGTAGACCAGAGTGGCTGATGTCAATGGACAACCAAGTTCGAGGAGAAGATTACGTATCCAACAAGCTTCAGCAACAGCATTAGCAACTCCTTTGTATTTTGCTTCGGCACTGGATCATGAAATCGTCGGTTGCCGTTTTGAGGACCACGAAATGAGGTTGTTACCGAGAAAGATACAGTATCCTGAAGTTGATCGACGTGTGTCGGGACATCCTGCCCAATCGGCATCCGTGTAAGCGGTGAGTGTGGATGATGATGAGTTGTAAAGTTGCAAGGGACGCGCGGGTCATGCATGAAGAGACATAGCTGTTGGACTGCATACTGAATATCTGGGCGTGTAAGAGTTAAGTATTGTAAGGCACCAGCGATGCGTCTGTACTCTGTTGGGTTGTCTATTGGGTCTCCTGCGTCGGCGGATAGCTTGGACTTGAGATCAACAGGAGTAGTGACAGGCTTACAATCCTGCATTTTAGCACGCATCAAAATATCCTTGGCATAAGCACCTTGGCTTAGCAACATACCTTGGGAATTGTAGTATACTTTTATGCCGAGGAAGAAGCTTAGTTTTCCATCATCAGACATTTCAAATTCTTGCTTCAGGAAGTCTGTAACAGTGTGACGAAGCTTGTTTGATGACGCAGTGAGAAGGATATCGTCAACGTATAGGAGGATGTAGGCTTGATCAGCCCCTTTGCGATAGACGAACAACGAGGTATCACTGGTGCTTTTTGCAAAACCAAGCTTTGCCACAAATGTTGAGAAGCGCTCATTCCATGCTCGTGGGGCTTGTTTTAGTCCATAGAGAGCCTTTTCCAGTTTACAAACATGATACGGACGTGTCTTGTCGACCATTCCTGGTGGTTGGTGCATTTAAACTGTTTCCTCGAGGTTGCCGTGGAGGAAGGCGTTTTTGACGTCAAGATGATGAACTTCCCAATTTCTTGTCAAGGCGAGATGAAGAACCGATCGGATTGTCACTGGTTTGACAACAGGGCTAAATGTCTCATCATAGTCCAGTCCTTGTTCCTGTGATTTCCCATTTGCGACGAGTCTTGACTTGTGACGAAGGAGAGAACCATCTGCACCATATTTATGCTTATATAGCCACATAGAGCGGACAATTTTAGTGTCAGGAGGTCTAGGTACTAGACTAAACGTCTTATTCTTAATCAAAGCATCGTATTCAACAGTCATAGAAGGATTCCAGTTCGGATCTGAGAGAGCTTTTATGTGGCTAGTGGGGAGGGGAGATATCATAGATGTATGAAGAGAAAGGATGGATTTTTTTTTACGAGTTCCATCTCTACTTCTTGTGGTCATTGGATGACACGCTTGGGCAGGAGCAGGCTGTCCACGACCAGAAGTGAGAGGAATATTCTGAACCGGCTGAGAGATGGGTAAAGTCCGATTCATTGGAGTTTGAAGAATATTTTTGAATATTGATGAAGTGTCTGGGTCTGTGTTTAGGAAATCATAAGTAGTTTGTGAGGCAGAGGAAGGTGTTTTGGCTGAGGGAAAAATTGTTTCGTCAAAAAAGACATGACGAGAGATTATTATTTTTCTTGTTTTAAGGTCCAGACAGCGATACCCTTTATGATTTGTTGGGTATCCCAAGAACAAACAGGGTGTAGAGCGGGCAGCAAGTTTGTGAAGGGAGGAATGGTTAAGGTTTGGGAAACACAAGCACCCGAAGGTTCTAAGATGAGTGTATGAGGGTGTTTTTTGAAAAAGGGTGGTGTAAGGTATTTTATTTTGGATAGAGGCAGATGGAAGGATGTTTAAAAGATGGACAGAAGTATGGAGGGCTTCTACCCAGAATTTTGGTGGGAGGCGAGCTTGAAAAAGCAGAGTTCTAATGGTGTTGTTTATAGTTCGTATCATTCTCTCGGAACGACCATTCTGTTGAGAAGTATGGGGACACGAAAATCTAACAACGATTCCATTAGAGGATAGAAAGTTTTGGAATTGAGCATTGTTGTACTCCCCTCCGTTGTCGCATTGGAAAGATTTTATGGTAGTATGAAACTGCGTTTGAACAAAGGCAGCAAAGTGAGTAAATTTAGAGAAAGCTTCAGATTTTCGTCTCAATGGATAAACCCATAAAAAATGTGAGAAGTGGTCAAGAAACAGAATATAATATCGTATACCACTGATACTTGAGGTGGGTGATGTCCATAAATCAGAATGAACCAAATCAAAGGGAGAAGAAACAGTTTTATTTGAAGCATAAAATGGAAGTTTCAAGTGTTTACCCATCTGACAAGCTTCACAACAAAGTGGAAGTTGTTCCTTATTACAAGAAATTGATTGAGACGAAATTAAAGAACGAAGAGAGGCATTATTGACATGCCCAAGTCTTTTATGCCAAAGTGAAGGAGCTGCGACAACAAGAGCACTGGGAATGTTCGCCGGTTTATTGACGCTGGCAGGGACAGAGTAAAGTTCTCCGGTGCTGTCACTGCGGAGCAGAGTCTTCTTGGTGTTGAGGTCCTTAATAGAAAAACCAAAGGGGTCGAATTCGACCGAACACCAATTATCATTAGTAAACCGACGAACATAAATGAGATTTTTAATAATATTAGGGGCAACCAAAACGTTTTGTAAAGTAAGAACACGAGATGTAGAAGGAAGAAAAGTAGAACCAGAAGAAGTGACCGGGATTTTTGAACTGTTTCCAACGATGACCGTACTTCCGTTGCAGTTATTAAGAACATAGTTTAGTATACCTGATGAGGAGGCTAGATGAGCAGTGGCTCCAGAATCCATATACCAGTTCGCAGCACCAGGATCAGTGATAGTCATGGTGTTGAATGCTTGTGCAAAATCTGTCGTTGGTTGAAACGGAGCTTCTGCTACATTAGCTTGATGTGGTCGGACAGGTGCAGAACCCAGAATTCCTTTGTTTTGGTGCTGGGGCCACTGTGTTGGGTATCCTGGCCACTGCATCATCGGTCCAGGAAAATACGGTAGTGGCCACTGAGGAGTCCAGTTTTGGTTCTGCCAGTTGTTGTTCCATGTTTTATTTTGATTGTTACGGCCCCGGCCTCTGCCTCGATTGTTTTGTTTTCTGTTGTTGTTGTTGAAACGTTGTTGCTGCTTGTCTGTTGTTGCCGTGAGAATGGTTGATGAAGAGGTGTTATCTGTTTGAGCAGGAGTCTTGTTGCAGCGCTTGAGGCGGGTTTCTTCATTTTAGAGCATGGACCTGGCAGAGTCAAAGGACGGGAATGGTTCCTTATGTTTTATGACGTTAATAATATTGTCATACTTCTCGTTGAAACCATTCAGAAGATACATGACAAGGGTACGATCTGCAACAGGAGAGTCAAGGTTAGCTAAGAGATCCGAAATCGATTTTAGTTTCTGGCAATAGTCATGAACCGATCGATCTCCAATTTCCGTAGTGCGTAGGTCGTGGTCCAGTTGAATTGCACGGGCCTCCTTGTTGTTGCGGAATAGGTTCTCGATACGTAGCCATATGTCACGAGCAGATCCTCCAGTCACGAACGTACTCCGGAATAGTGGCGGAGTAAGAGTGCCGTATAGCCATAGCTTTACCAGACCATCGCGTTTCTTCCAGGCAGCATCATCATCATTCGCCGGGAGAGTGGTTCCGTCGATATGACCAACAACGTCGAAGGCGAGGCAGTGTGTGAGAAATAGCTCACGCCAAGCATCGTAATTATGATCTTCGTAATCCAATATCAGTGGGATATGGGATTTGATATTTGTGACACCAAACGCTCTTTCTGAGACGTTGTTTGCAGCCATCGTTTTAGAAGAATAGAGAAAAAAAGAAAAGAACGAAGGAGAGAGATAGGATAGACGAGAAAGAGAGAAAATTAGGTTTCAAGAGCTTTAGGCTCTGATACCATGAAATTGATTATGTTTCCCTTGCCTTTACAATGGTCACGATACATCAATATATACAGATAGTTTGTTTATCTGTTCCACAAAATATGTAATCTAATCTAGCTGTCCAGGAATATAGGAGAGTCAGGTTTGACATATTCTTTCATTCTTGACTCGACAACTCATCTACCGAGACCTTCTGACCTTGTGGCTTACACACTCTCTCACCTCTTTGTAATCATTATTTTGTTAGGCGTATACCAAGAGTGTATATTCCTCTTTTACATGAGTTCATATAAAGGATATACCTATGATTCTTGGTTTGAAACTCAATCATTCTTGGTCTACGGATGCACACGTGTGGAACCATGCAAAATTGGGGTGATAGTCGATTTAATTACTCCAAATGACGAATCTACAAAGTAAACAAACACATGTTCTGGAATAAGGTATCACATGCGTAAATAGTCATGTAAGAAAAATTTTGAGCCCTTAGAAATGGGAACACTTCTTCTTTTTGTGGCAGGATCTTTCGGAATGAGTAGCTACAACAGAAAGAATCTCTTAACGTCACTTAGAGATCAAGTTGAGTTTGTTTTAGATGTGGTGGTCAAGAGAAAACAAAATTCATCTTCTTTTTAATGTCTCCCATACTTACAAGTTTGCGCTTTATCGAACTTTCCGTTCGTTCTGGGTTTCTTCTCAAATACATCAATATATCAAAACATGGATTTTATGTTTTGGAGAAGAAAAGAGGTGGTAAATTTGGAATCACAATTTCCCTTAAATCATTTAGTAAATTTGGAAGGTAAGAAATGAAGAATTCTTTCATGAAAAAATACTTCACCTGTTAGCACACTTCAAGCTAATCTCAAAGCAGAATGCTGGAGAAAGACTAACATAAAAGAGGAGGAGGATCCATATGATCATTCGGTTAGTGGTGTTGATGCATCTCCCTTTGATATACCAAATCTCGACTTACCAAATCGATGACTTATGGATTGATCATGGCTTAATTAATGGCCTAGGGTGAAGTCATAAGGGAGAAAAGTTAGGTTTTTCCGTCTCTTGGATGATTATTTTGAGAGTTGGAACTTATTAGTCCATATTCTCACGAGCTGCAACGTTTGCACCAGTCCTAAGAAAGGAGATTAAAATAAAGTGTGTTTTATTTTCTCATGTAAACAATACAAGAGATAATTTTTTTTATGAAATATTCTTATTGTCAAAAGAAAAAAAAAAGATCAACAATGGAAGTCAAGCTGAAGCTCCACATGACAACAATGGAAGTCTAGCTCGACCCTATTCTATTACAAGAACACTAGGGCGGAATCAGTAAATTTATTACATGAATACTATAAAATGATATATACTTCAAATCATTTCTTTCCTACGTCAATCAGTAAATTTCCCTACTATAAATACCTTCAAACAAATAAAATGAAATATTTACCTTAAAGGCCGCTGTCTTTTAATGTTCACAATGCTAGCGTTCGAAACGAATCGCTTTTTTTCCGTTAAAACTTTCCTTTTGTAAAAACAAATCTATATGGTGATGATGAGAGAGATATACGCGTTTCCCATAAATGAAACTGCTCTTTAGCGTTTTGCCCTTCCCGCTTCTTCACTCTGAAGAGTCCTCCTCCGTTTTGCTAATCTTCGCCGCCATGCATAACCTCCGTGGAGCAACAACCACCGTGTCCAATCAGAATCAACGACTCCAGCGACCGGCCTGTGATCCACGTGTTACCTGACGAGGTGGCGTTAAGAGTCGTCTGCCACGCGTCAGTTATCGGCGGCATTATCGGATCGAACGGATACGTTGTCTCCAAGCTCCGACGCGAGACCGGCACTAAAATCCACTGCGAGTCTCCGGTGAAGGGTTCCGACCACTGGGTGGTGTTCATCGTCGGGTCAACCGCCGTTAACAAAAGCGTTGTGTTGACTGACAGAGTCGGGACTTCTCCGGCGGTGAACACGAGGGTTGGGTGACTTGCCAGGTCTCCGCTGCACAGACGGCGCTGATTAGGGTTTTGGAGAGATCGTGGGAGGTTCTGGCGGCGAAGGATGATAAAGAAGCTTACTGTGGGATTCTCGCTGATCGGAGTCAGATAGGAGCCGTTTTGGGGTTGGGAGGGAAGAACGTGGAGTGGGTGAGGAGACACTCCGGCGCGATGGTTAGGGTTTTGTCTCCTCCGAGTTGTGGTACGAGCAGTGATGAACTGATTCAGGTATGTTCTGTCTCCTTTGAAGTCTTTGGGGGTTTCGGTCAACTGTTCGTCAACGCATGGCTTTTGTAAAATTGCTATATAAAATGTGACAATGTGATAAGTACAAGAAGCAATGACAAGGTGGTGATGAAGTGTTTATGCAAAAGCTTGGTCTTGAATATAATTATTCCAGCAAACATTACATTCATTTTGATCTCGGCATTTGGATTTGGGTCAATTTTTTTTGGATTCAGACTCATAGGCTCATTTGAGTTTTGTACATGTTGGAGTTAGGTTTGGACCGTTTGGTTAATAGTACCTTGTGTTCATATAAATTTTTATAGCTCTTTCTAAGATCCATTTTGGTTTGGGCATTTGGGTACATGTGGGATTTTTTTGGATTCAGTAGGCTCATTTGGATATTATACATACTAGAGTTAGTTTTAGTTAATAATACTTCAGGTTCATATAAATTTTTAACAGAAACATGAAATTGAATATTTAAAATATTTATTTAGGTTTTAATTTATTTTAATTTATTAATTTGGATTTTTTGGGCTGGTTTTCCTATTTATTTAGGTAAATGCTTGGGTTTGGGACATGTTCAGATTATAAGGATACTCGAAATACCGTCCTACAAGATCTGTTCATGTATATTTTACATTTTGGATTAAGTACAAATTCAAGTTTTTGGTTCGGACTTGGATATACATTCTCATGCCTACATGCAACTATTCAGCTATTCCTTAGGAAAAGTTGGTAACATTTGTGTTGCTTTCTTTTGGTTTTGATTAGTGAATTCTCTTTTATTTTCTGTACATAGATAACCGGCGATGTCTTAGCTGTGAAGAAGGCACTGGTTATGGTATCAACTTTTCTTCAAAACAGTCCACCTCTCAATGGCTATCCGCCACCACTTTTCAGTAAAGCCTATGACTCATCTACTGACCACCCTCACTCTGAGTTTTTCCCGAACCTGCGTTCTACTTCCTTGCCCAATGCTTCTGAAACTGCTGCCTCCAGTACTCATATACCATCAAGAAACCGTTTTCACGATTCAAAAGATACGTACCGGAAGGTTGTGTTCAAACTAATCTGCACAAGTGTTGCAGCTGGAGGCATCATTGGGAAACAAGGAGCTATCATCAGAGCTATGCAAAATGAAGCAGGTGCTTCTATTTCCATTGGAGCTCCATTAAAAGCATCCGGTGAACGTGTTGTTACCATTTCTGCACGCGAGGTAGCTTCTATTCTCCTTCTGCTTGCTGCCTACATTTGATGTAATCACAATCTAACTCAGCTTTGTCTTTGTCTTTTCCTAGAGCCTTGAGTCACGGTACTCTCATGCACAAAAGGCTCTGGCTCTTGTCTTTGCAAGATCTGTTGAGATTGATGTTGGGAAAAATCTGTTCCCGGGTGCTTTGGTGAAAGCTAAGCTACTGGTACCGTCACAGTTTGCTAATGACTTTGTTGGAAACAGAGAAGCAGTCGTGGTAACTGGCGTTGATGTACACATTCAAGTAGGTAGCCAGATTCTAGACTCTCTTTCAGAAAATGAACTAGTGATAGAGGTAAGCGGAGTGTTTTCTTGTAATCAGTATGATTTTTTAATTACCTATAAAAGATAAGCCTTTGTCTTTTTTTTTTTAAAGATTATGGGAGAGTATAGGCATGTAGAAAAGGCCTTGTGTCAGGTTTCTTCTAAGTTACGGGAGAATCTATTACCAAAGAAGGTCTTAGAAGAAGTGAGAGCTATAGTTAGTAATTCATATAATCTGCAACCATCACAACAAGTAAGTGTGTTTCTCTTGTTCGTAAGCTAGACTTTTAATGGACTGTTGCCTGGTTCTATTTGAGAACCATCTTAATAGTTCAACAAAAACAGCAGAACGCAGGCAGAGAAGATTCTCTGTCGGTATCAGATGGTGAACAAGACTTGAATATGTTAAGAATCAGTACAGAGATAATGAAGTCGATTGATTGTATGCACACGGAGATGAATGAGGTCAATGGTTTTAAGCATCCAACAAGCTTGTTGGAGAGTGGCTTGACACATGGAATGAAACAGCTTCAACTTTCTAGCATTGAATACTTGTCTTCTTTACCACCAGGGTCTGCTCTTTCCTCCACCAACAAGAATGTAATCCATTTTGTTAACAATCTCCTGATGTAATTTTCTTTTTTTTTATTGGAAGCAGAAGTAAAGGTGTATCTTTGAGAAATGTTACCATGGAGCTAGCTGTGGAGAAAGATGCTCTTGCTGCACTCTGTGGAAGAGATGGTGCTGGTTTAGACAATCTACAACAGGTGTGTTTTTTTCTGTACTTGAATCATTTTTAGATGCTACACATAAACCAAACCAAGTTTAGATGTTCTGAAAAAACATTTTGTTAACTTGTTGCATACCAACAGATATCAGGAGCCAGAGTTGATGTCAAGGATACTACAGGAGTTGAAGCAACCATCTTACTCTCTGGGAATCCTGAGCAAACCCGGACAGCCATGTCTTTGTTCATTTCAATCCTTGCTGATCACTGATCATTCTTCAGCTATTGTTGCGTTTTACAGCTTTGCTTTTGTAGTCGAGATGAGTTTTTTTTTTTTTAATTTCCTGGTAAAACTCAATCCCTATACCATTATTCCAACTTTTTCTGGAGACTAGCATTTGGCACAATCTAGTACAGTGTGTTTTTTATATATCTCATATACTCTAAACTATTATCCTTTTAGAAAACTTGATTGCTTACCTTTTTGGTATATTAATTATATTTTCTTTATGTGCTTTAATTTTTTAATTTATGTTTGGTAATACATTGTTTCCTCTTTTGGAAGAACATATTTTCATATTATTGTGAGTATTTTACTTATCTGTATTTTTTTTTTTGTAAAATTCGTTTTTTTATCATATCCTTTTAATAATTTTTCAGTTTTTTTATGTGTTATTTTGATTTTTTGGTGTCATTGTTTCCTTTTCTGAAAAAACATATTCTATCTTCAAATATATGAATTAATTAAGAATTTTAAAAAGCTGAAAAGATAGAATTAGAGTTTAAAACACTTACCTTGTTAAATTTTGCCTATGAAATTCTTAAAGTAAAATAATAAAAACTTAGTTTTAAATACTGAATAAAGGCCACTCCTTTAAGTTGTTAAAAAAAAGGCCGCCCCTTTTACATATACAAACTCAACAAGCAAACCGCACAATGAAAACCTAATCTGAATCTAAAAAATAAATTCAAACACCTTTATTTATATCATAGTAAAAGAAGAGGGTTTGAACAAAGAAAAAGTAAAAGGAGAGGGTTATAACCACCTGAAAGACATTTAGCGTAGAGAAAAGAAAGTCAAAACAACAATATGATCTTAAAAGTGCTTAAGAGGAAGGTCTAGAGCTTCTGGGTGAGAACAGAGTTGGAGATTCCAGCTTGCTCGATGGTTTGGTCTAAGTCAGTGAGTAGTTTAGGAGGAAACCCCATGTGGATTAATTGGTAGTCTCTGGAGGCATCTGGTGTAGACGCGTCAATGAAGTCTCGAACGTCTCTGATGGTATGGTGAGTGTTGAACCGGGAGACAATGCGTGTGCCATCTGCTAATACGACCGGGATCAAGGTCGTTGGCGCTGTGGGATCTATTGATGGTTCTGTGGTGAGTGAGTTGGATGAAGCTGGTGGCTCATCAGAGGCTAGAGTTCTTGCGACACCTGGGAATGGTTTAGGTGACTCCTCCTGTTGCGAAAAATATATAAGAACCAAAGAGCTTTCAACATAATAAGCATTAAAGAGAGATATATATATACAAATACAGGGTAGTCTTCGTGTTGACGCCTAATGAGTTTGATATGGAAACGCAGTTTGCCATCTATAGAATCGAGTACACGTGGTGACTCCAAGCTTTCTATCACCTTGAATCGACATGGAAACATATATGTTCATCAAATCAAAGTGAATCAAGCTAGAAAAAAAAAGATATTTAAAAAAACCTCAAGAAAGGATGCATTTTCCGGATCATCCAATGTGGATAATTGACTTTCATAATCGAGAGTGAAACCATTCCTCCAAACAATGAGAGTGCTCGGGATATGTTGTGGAGTAACTGAAAGAATCTCGCTTAAGCTTCTGAATTTTAGTCTTCTTGATGATGGTATACCTCTTTCTACATCATCACCGTCGTGCCTAAAACACACATACATACATATTCATAAACACTTTTGTTATGATCATTTTTCTCTAAGCAAGACGGTCGCATGTATCATGGGGATTCAACGTAACTAAAAGAAACTAAAGATTCAGACAATAATAACCAACTTACTCTTGTTCATCAGCATCCATACTAAAAGGATTACGTGGAGCACGAGAAGGAGACCGTGGTGATCGCAACCGTATCGGCGGCAGAGAAGGAGATGGAACACGAAGAAGTTTCGAAAGAGTTCGAGCTGCCAAGATTCGTGGCTCTCTGTCTCTAGGGTTTGCATAATTTCTCCCGGCGGCGACGGCGAAGGACTGGTTGAAGTCGGAGACTGCAGCGTCGACGTCCCATTGATGAGCTTCAAGAAAGAGTCTAGCGAGTTGTCTCGAAGAAGATGAGACCTTTGTGATAAAGGCGCTGATCATATGCTCGTGAACCTCCTCCATCGTTGGCGGTAGTTTATGATGATCATCATCATCCATCGCAACACTTCTTCTTCTGATCTTTGTTACTTTCTTTCCTTCTTCTTGTTAAACTCTTACTCTTACACCTCTGAAACCTTCCGTTTATAACGAACTTCAAAACGCGGTTAAAAGCAACTTTATGGCATGGGCTTTTAAAAAGAAACTATCATTATTCTAGTATATTCTAAGTAAATAATTAAATTTTAACTAAAACTAAACAACTAAATAAATTAGATGCTGACAAGTTAAAAAAAAATGGTTGTTATAAGTGCTTCTCCAACGGTGAGTTGAAGTGTGTATCTAATAATTTTTTTTTAAAAAGAAAGAAAATAGAAAATTAGGAAAGAAGGTATATAGGTTCGAGACGCCGCAAAATACTTATACAACAACCATTTCCTCCACTTCGCAAACTCTAATTTGTTTAGTTGTTTAATTTTAGTTAAAAATTAATTATTTACTTAAAATATATTAGAATAATGATATTTTGTTATTAAGAACTTAATTTTAAGAGTCCATGCAGTAATGTTGAGTATCTTGCTATAGGCCTGGGACTTATTATCCGGGATCCGGATTCGATCCGAGATCCGTCCCGTATCCGCTCCGAAAATAGGATATCCGGAGTATCCGGATCCGAATCCGGATAGTAAAATTTCGGATCCGTCTAAACTGGATCTGAATCCGGATATCTTAATTTTTAGGTCCGGATATCCGGATCCGTGTTTTTAAAATATATTAAAATTTTAATTTTATTAATAATTATATTTGATATATTAGTATTTATACATAAAATAATTTTTGTAATATTATATTTCAATTTTACTAATATTATATGTCATATATATATTCATAAATTTTGTATAAATCTTTAATTTATGTTTTATTTTTATATTTTTAAAAAAAATATATATTTTTTTTATTATTTTTATGGATCCGGATCCGAATCCGGATATCCGCGGGTATGACAATATCTAGGCGGATATCCGAAGTCCGGATACCCGGAAGACATGGATCCAGATACTAAAGTCACGGATCCGGCGAATCCGGATCCGGATCCGGATATCCTAAAATACCTTAGATATCCGACCCGTCCCACCCCTATCTTGCAACGTCTTTTAATAATCTATAACTACCTTCTCTTGTATTTTTTTTTTTTTCTATTTTTCTAAAATTATTAGATACCCATTTTAAGCGTCTCTTTTAAAGAACGAAACACACCGTTTTAATATAGTAAGCGTTGGTTTCTTGAAATGGCAAAAAAGATACCAGTTTGGTAGTAACTACTAATTAGGTTTTAAATATGACAGCAATACAATCCAAACGATACAAATAATCTTCTATTGCATGCATCTAAATATACAAAAAAAGAAAAGAAAAAGAAATCTTCAAAAGCAGTAGTAACAAGCAACGAATGGTAGAAAAGCTTTCAAAATACAAAATCTCTAGTTTCAACGAATGTCTTTAAGCTCAAACTCAGACTTGTCTTTGTCTTTCTCCTTCTCCACATGAGTCACCAATTCTGACGCTAAGCACATCAGTTTTGTATTGATGCCTCATCGCAAACACAAGCAAAAATCAAGACGACAAGTAATACAGTTTTACAAATAATCAAGAAACATAAGAGTATTTCTTCTTTTAGAAACTTTACACAAAATTCTAAGATGCCCCACATACCATATGTTACCTAATGAATGAACTTAAAAGAATATTAAATTAATGTAATAAAATTGTTTTGATACTAAATTGCTTGAGATACCGAGTGGGAATACCATGCTATAATGATGCTATTTTCTTCTTTTTATGTTATATTAGTCGCTTAATGCTAAGTATGACCTCTTTGGTAAGAGTGGACAAAACAACCAAACCGAACAAATTCAGCCATATTTGAACTGATCCAAAACAAACTAAAGTATATATCTTAATTATCTAATTAAAAGTTTTATCAATCTAAATGGTTTAGTTTTGAATTGAATTGAACTGCAACCGAAGTATTTATTTAAATTTACTAAATATACTAATAACATTAAGATTTAAGATATTTAACCACATAACCTAAATAGCTAAACATAATTTATACATCTAACTTATAAATGAATAAGAAGAAACACAATTAACTATAAAACAAAAATATGAATCTCATACCTTATCATTAAAACCGAAAAACTATCTGTGGTATTTATGTTTGGTTTAATGATAGTAATATAAAATTTGTAGATTATACCTTCTACTTTTTTTTATTGTGACTTTTGATTTTACGTTTAATGGAAAGAATAATAATGTAGTGTAAACGATGATTTGTCTTTGTAATATGAATTATATTTCGTAAACAAATTAGAACAAAGCTTAGACAACTTGATTGAAGTTATTGATAAAAAAGATTTGTCTAAGTCACTTCGTTTCTTTTTGTCCAATTTACTTTGTTTTTTGTCCAAGTTACTTCTCTTTTTGTCTAGCTCACTTTTGAACTAACTAAACTAAATTAAATACAAACCGAATCCAATCGAACACAAACAAAACCTAAACAAACACAACCAAGCTAAACTAATTTTAATTGACGTAGATTAAAATTTGTTAGAGCAATCTTAATGGTGGGTTCTAGCATATATATTAATATTAATAGTTAATTATGGGTTACTAACTTTATAGGAAACTCAACCAAAATCATACTAACACATATATTTTGGATTAAGTTTTTCATAAAGTTAAAAGCCTCACAATTAAAAATCAATATATATAATTTTTGAGAAATCTAGTGCTAAATTTTTATTGGAGGTGCTCTTAGACCCAAATAAACCAAACAACCCAAACAACCCAAATGATTTGAAACTTGAATTTAAACCGAAATGCCCATCTCCACTCTTTGGTCCAGGCTGTTGATAAAAGTTTGAGTCTTTTCGGTTTGGTTTAAATTTAACACAGACTATTAACCCATACAAATTGCATGAAAGCCCATTATAAAAAGCGCCTTTTAAACGGTCGTCTTAGATAATATTCAAATTTTAAACGCTAAACGCAGAAAAGGAAACGAAATATCCCTTTCTCCCGTCACGCCTTAATTCCTTTTATGTCTCCCTCTTTCCGTTAAGCTTTTCAATTTTTTTTTTCTTTTTGATGGCTTCAATGGAAGATGTTCAGATCGACGCTACAGTTCCGGTGGATACAGAAGCGACCTCCTCCGATTCACCGGAGATTTCCATTTCCCAATTCGTTAGTGAAGCATCTGAGAAAACAGAGATCGGAGATGATTCCATGGTGTGTGATCCCAATTCAAGACTCCTCCGCACTGGTTTCACAAGACCTAACCACGCAGGTTCGATTCGATCCTCCTCCATCTTGGGGTTTATTTTCCCCCAATTCTTAAATCCCTAGGGTTTTGGTATCGCAGATGATACCATTATGTTCATAAACGCTGGAGGAACTGATTCGAAGGTTCTAGATGATTCCGAATTGAACATCCTCAGAGACACTTGTTTCGAAGGAGGCGACGTGCTGAGAACAGATGAATCTATCGTTGAAGCAGGAGACTATCCATTTATCTACCAGTCAGCTCGTGTAGGAAACTTCAGCTACCGCCTAAACAATCTCATCCCTGGAGAATACTTTATTGATTTTCATTTCGTGGAGATTGTTAATACCAATGGACCTAAAGGGATTAGAGTGTTCAATGTCTATGTTCAAGATGACAAGGTTAAGTAGACCAACTAGAGATGGAATGTTTTGTATGGAAGAAGGGTTTGCTTTAATGCTGAAAAGACTGTGTTTTTGATTATGTTCAGGTCTTGTCTGAATTCGATATCTTCTCTGTGGTGGGTGCAAACAGGCCACTTGTCTTGGTTGACTTAAGGGTCGTGGTAATGGATGATGGCTTGATAAGGGTAAGGTTCGAAGGGATCAATGGAAGTCCTGTGGTTTGTGGGATTTGTCTCAGGAAAGCACCACAGGTTTCAGGTAATGTTGCTCTTCTCTTCAGCTTGGTTTTGTTTTCAATTTCTAAAATGATTCTTTTGGACGCCTGTACAGTTGCAAGGACATCACAAGATTATATTAAGTGTGAGAATTGTGCTGCTGAAATGGAGATTTCTCCAGTTCGGGTACTGTTTAACTAGCCTGCTGACTCTTACTTCCTACAAAAATGTAAGCGTAAAGGATTGATTACCTGAGTTTCTTCTTTTATTGTTATATCTGAGCAGAAGAGGCTTATGCGAGCAAAAGCTCATGAGAAGTATGAGAAGAAGATAGAAGAGCTTTCTGAACGTTACCAGCAAAAGTCAAATGAGTGTCACGAAGCATGGATGTCACTGGCCTCTGCCAATGAGCAACTAGATAAAGTGATGATGGAACTCGACAACAAGATGTTTGAGGCACGCTCTCTAGGTAATGCTGACCTTCTGGGAGAATTCCCTTTCATTATCTATCCAAAATTGTACCTTTTATATCTTTTTATTGACGGAGGTTCTCTTGTTTTTAATGCTTACTTGAAACAGACCAAACTGTAGTAACTCAGGCAGATTGTTTGAACAGTATCACTAGCCAGTATGAGAATGACAAGAGACATTGGACCACTGCAATTGCTAGTCTACAGGAGAAAATAGAGGTAGCTTAGTGTTTCCTCAAGTATTGTTGTATCATACCCTCTTTGCTACATTGGTATTTATTACATTGTTGTTGTGCAGATAATGAAAAGGGAACAATCTCAGCTATCCCAGGAAGCACACGAATGTGTGGAATCGATTCCTGAGTTGTACAAAATGATTGATGGAGTTCAGGCACTTGGTGAATTTAACTTTCACTCTTTTAGTTCTGTAGATAAAATTGAAATAGGCACTTTCATGAACTTCTAACATATAAACCCGTAAAAACAGTTTCACAATGTGAGGATCTCAAACAGAAGTACAGCGAAGAGCAGGCAAAGCGAAAGGAGTTATATAACCAAGTACAAGAGACTAAAGGTAAATAAATCTTACTTTCTCTGATGATTTGTCTTAGCTTTTTGAAATCACACTTTTAGAATCGACTAACTCCTTCCCTTGTATCAGGCAATATTAGGGTCTTTTGTCGTTGCCGCCCTTTGAATCAGGAGGAGACATCACCGAGGTGTGCCACAACTGTTGACTTTGATGGAGCAAAAGATGGAGAGCTTGGTGTTATTACAGGAAATAATTCCAAGAAAGGTTTCAAGTTTGACAGAGTTTATACACCGAGAGATGGTCAAGGTAGTGTGATATATCATGGTCAAGTTAGATCATTAAGTATTAACAACACTGATTACCAACGAAATTTCTTTCTCGATCTTGCAGTTGATGTCTTTGCAGATGCTTCTCCCATGGTTGTTTCAGTGCTAGACGGCTACAATGTGTGTATTTTTGCATACGGGCAAACAGGAACAGGAAAGACATTTACAATGGAAGGTACGCCACAGAACAGGGGTGTCAACTACAGAACTGTGGAGCAATTATTTGAAATTGCTAAAGAAAGGAGAGACACAATTTCATATAATATATCGGTTAGTGTCCTTGAGGTCTACAACGAACAGATAAGAGACTTGTTGGCAACATCACCAGCATCAAAGAAGTAATTACTTATTCTATATCCGTATCTTAAGTACAACTGAAATAGAAAATTTTCGCAGAGCTAAATCTCAGTCTTCATGTTTTTTGCTCATAAGGTTGGAGATAAAACAATCCTCTGATGGATCCCATCATGTTCCTGGATTAGTAGAAGCAAAGGTAGAAAATATAAATGAAGTGTGGAATGTGCTTCAAGCTGGGAGCAATGCAAGAGCTGTTGGATCCAACAATGTGAATGAACACAGTAGCCGCTCTCACTGGTATGTTTGGATTTATTCCCCTCTCGCTTTGTTGTTTGCAAGTTTGTCTTTCCCTCGTTCTATGTTATATATTTTGAGAGGTTGTTTAATACATTAAGCTCTCTTCGCAGTATGCTTTCAATAATGGTGAAGGCAAAGAACCTGATGAATGGTGATTGCACAAAAAGCAAGCTTTGGCTTGTAGATTTAGCAGGAAGTGAGAGATTGGCCAAGACTGACGTGCAAGGTGAACGTCTTAAGGAAGCACAGAACATTAACAGATCGCTTTCAGCTCTTGGGGATGTGATTTATGCTTTGGCAACAAAGAGTAGCCACATTCCATACAGGTTAGTATAACCATATGCAGAAGTCTCTCTTGATATCTCGACGACTGCTTTAGCCGTTTTCTAATTACTAACTATCAGGAACTCGAAACTAACACACTTGCTTCAAGATTCACTGGGTAAGAATCTTCATGACTTAAGGATCAATCTATGGTTACACTGTCTTTTTGGTTAGCTGATGTGCATGTTCAAATGATGCAGGAGGTGACTCAAAGACTCTGATGTTTGTACAAATCAGTCCCTCTGAGCATGATGTGAGTGAGACTCTAAGCTCACTCAGCTTTGCAACTCGTGTTAGAGGGGTTGAGTTGGGTCCTGCGAGGAAGCAAGTTGATACCGGTGAGATACAGAAGATGAAAGCAATGGTATGACTTCTTGCAAGCTTCTTTTGTCTTCCTGGATTTGTCTCAGCTTTTTCTTGTTGCTTCATGTATAACTTTTAAAGGTGGAGAAAGCAAGGCAAGAAAACCGATCTAAAGATGAATTAATAAAGAAACTGGAGGAGAACATACATAACCTGGAAGGTAAGAACAAAGGAAGAGACCACTCATACAGAAGTCTCCAGGAAAAGAACAAAGAACTTGAAAGCCAGCTTGAGTCACTGCATAACCATTCGGAAAAGCAACATGCGCAGCTTCTAGAAAGACTAAAAAGCAGAGATGAGACTTGTACCAATCTCCAGCAGAAGGTTTGTTTTTTTCCTTTTTCTATTCTTGATTTTCTTTATTACCATTTAATGACTAAAAATCCATTTTCCCCATTAAGGTTAAGGAGGTTGAGTGTAAGCTTCGGGAGAGACAACAATCAGACTCTGCAGCTTACCACCAGAAGGTTTATTGATTGTTACAGACATCACATAATGATTTTGTTGAGAGTAGGAACAATTAAGAGTTGCCAAACATCTTAAATGATGCCTGCAGGTTAAGGATCTTGAGAACAAGTTAAAAGAATCTGAAGGCGCCTCCCTTGTGTGGCAACAGAAGGTGAAGGAAATTGAGAATAAGTTGAAAGATTCTGAAGACAATGGTTCTGTGTGGCAACAGAAGGTTAGGAAGATGATATAATCTCAAACTTACCATCGTTTAGTTTAAAAGAAAGTCTCAAGATTTCTCGCTTCTGTTCGATATGGTGTTTCAGATTAAAGAGTTGGAGACAAAACAAAAAGACACGCAAAACCAAGAAGCAGTGTTACTACGACAGAAGGTTAGTTTAATGGATTTACTCAGGATTTTTGAGCTTATCTATCACCAGGTGTGTGAAAATGTTTTGATTTCTTTTGCAGATTAAAGAACTTGAAGTGAGGCTAAAGGAGCAGGAGCTGCATGTACATCAAATGGCTTCAACTAGAGAAATCCCTGATGTTGCGAATGCTGCTCCTAAGGAAGTGAAAACTTGCTTCAAAGAAGATAACTATGGCAATGAAAATGCAGAATCCAACAACAACATGAGAACATCAAACCGTCTCAAGACTAGTACTCAAAGAAACGATTCTTTGAATCTCAATGAGGTGACTAGCAAGAAGAGGGTCTCGAGAAGCGGCGAAGCAGAGAACAACGGTGGTGATGATCTTCATGTGAAGGAGAAACGGATCAGAATATCAGACCAACCAAAAGTTGTTGCCAAATTAACCAGACCAACAAGACCAGTTTCTGGAGCGTCGGGTCAAGTCCCTTTGGCTCAGAAGAGAGTTATTAACAACAACAAGCTCCGGTCGGGGAAGAGAGAGACCCCAAGAAGATTTGGTCAAGATAAATAAAATAGTATTAGAAAAATCTCTAATCCTTTGTGATTACTTGATTAGATTGATGGTAATGTAAGCATAGCTTAAGGTATCACAACCACTTGTTGCTTCTCTTTGGCTCTGACTTCAACTAACTTAGCAATGGGACGTAAGCATAGGTAGTTATGACTTTTATGAATCATTCATTATAAGCTAGGTTGCATGGAACTTCATCCGACATCCGCTTCTCATAAATGGAATCTGAATTGGAAATTTGTGGAAGCTTACGAAATTTTGTTTCCAAAACGCTTCTATAATATCATATTTAAAAACACGTTAGAAGTTTATGATTTTGGTTTGGAATTACGTTTATGTTTAGAAAAACTATGTTATAAATAAATAAAAATATCCAATTATGTTTTTGTTAATATATAAAATCTAAAATTTTAAAGTAAATAAATAGAATGATTGAATATTAAAACTAATACTTTATATTTATGTAGAATTTTTTTATTAAAGATGTAGCATATATAATCAAATATGTTGTGTCTATTATTTATGAAATATTAAAATATTTTTTTGTAAACTTCATTTATGTGTATTTTTTAGAGTTTTAACATGGAATCATTTAAAATTATTACAAATGAATAAATGTATTATTTTTAATTTGAATCATAGAATTTTCAGTTATAAATTTTATAATTTTTCTTATTTTTTGATATACGCTTCCAACACGTACCCACTTAATAATTTTTTTTAAAAATATTCGTTTCTGCGCTTCCATATGATTCCGCTTCCGTGTACCCGCTTCCGATTACATGTAACATAGATTATAATTATATTTGCATTTTAATTTAATATATTCTTAGGTAGAATATAGACATGTGAAATAGTGGAGTTTCCCAGACGTTAGTGAAAAGCAAATGCACACACATATATAGAGTCTAAAATGAGTAACCTGTAGGTGAAGAGAAAGATACATGTGATATATAACTAAAACCCATAAATCATATACACATTAATACATTCGGTTTTAATTAACATTCAAACTATTGATATTACATTACAGTCAAATAAAAAAAAAACAACTCTAGAGAAGAAGTAAGGGAAAAGAAAAAACAGAAATTTAAATTCCATCTACCGTTAATTGTTTTATCTCTATCCTAATTCTTTTTCAAGTACTAAAAGTACTTTCAAGCCGAATATAATCATACATAACACCTTGAAATGGTGTTGTACTTCTCGATTGAGTTAAATATATTGTATTATCACCAACGCTTAGTAAGTTTCCAGCAACATCGATACTGTACAATCTATATAACCCATGAATTCCATGTCTCGCAATCGCATTGTCTTTTCCAATTAAACCGGTCGTGAAAATATGATCTGATTTTGGATCGTTGATCCGAACTTGTAATTCAGCATCAGCGGCTGAGGCTAGAGCTATTCGGAGCGTGTAGAGTCCGACACGGTTCACATTGTTTAAGTTGAATATGATTTGCCATGTCGTTGGTTGGTATGTATTGTTTCCAACGTTTCTATAATAATATTTAAAAGCTGGAATTAATTAGCTAGATATTGTTTTAATATAAGCATAAACTACTGTAGAAAAATATTTTTATGTAACTTACCTGGTGACATGTGCAAAGAACCAGTCTCTTCTGTAATCACTTACACCGATTGTGTAAACAAGATCGTTTTGTGGGTACAAATCTGCATAACGATCCCATAATCCATATTGCCTGAATCTGCAATAGTTTTAGCCAGAGTTCTAAAAATCGCTCTAGGTGCCAAATCTCCTTTAACCAAAACAATTTTCTTAAAATCTGATTTATACAATTCAAATTAGTTAAAACCATTTTAAATCGGTACAAACCTGTTTAATTCATTTCAAATCGATTTAAGTTAGTATATAGCTGGTAAATTATGTAATAATGTTAGTAAAATCTATAAATTAGTCTAATTTCTTTTACTTAGTATATCTAATTTTCATGATACATCGAAATAATTTTATAATTAAACTAAAAATCTAAAAGATCTTATATAAATGTAATATATATATATAATTCAATAATTCGTTAATGCTTAGGTTCCGCGTAAAACCCGGATAGTCCGCCTAGGCGCTAATCATTAACCGAGCGCCTAATTACCGCCTAGTAATTTCTTAAACATTAGTTTTAGGCATTATATTGAATGTGTTTTAGTGATCAACTCTGTTGAAACATATATCTACTATAAAATGGTTGTAGATTTACACCAAAAATGGTTGTACATAAGATTATATATATAGCACTAACCTGTCTTGAAGTGGATTAGCATAGAGCTTGTTCATAAGTGTAGGGTAAGGATCCGGTATATAGAATTCTCCGGCTGTTCGGTCAGGTACACCGATTTCCCACAACGTTGGACCATTTCTCGGCGGCTCATACACTATGAGCCCTACGTTCATCTCGCTACCTGCGTTATACGTTTGCGTTTATGTAAATATGGTATTGTAAAGAAATAAAATAGACCGGTTGATTGTGGTCGAGTGGTAAGGAGACGGGACTAGGACGCCAACACGTTTCAGGTTCGATCCACCTGCTGCGCGAAACTAAGTCACAATTATCCTGGTCACCTTACACGGATATGGGCCTATGCTTTAGGGCCCATTTGAATACCCGGAGAGAAGGTCTATCCGTGGGCTGCACCTCCCCTTGGGGATTAGTCTGGGCCTCTCCATGGGCCTGGGATACCCCCAAGTTAATCAAAAAAAAAAAAAAAAAAAGAAATAAAATATATAAATACATATAGACATGTAAACGCGCATTCGACAAACAATTACACGGACATGCATGTACGTAAAGGATCCGCACAAAATTTATGCAATTTGTATACATGTATAGGATTGACCCAAAAAAAAAAAAGTATACATGTATAAGAACTGGAACTATGCCTAATAAATTGATTCAGTGCCATTTTTATATCCAAGCAAAATCATAGTAATTAAAAAAAAATCGAGTTGAAATATTATGAATGACAATTGAGAGCATTTCCAATCCATCTCTTTATTTGCTCCTACAATAACATTTCGAGATAAATTACATCATGTTCACCTTGATTTATTCCTCAAAAATAGAGATTGTTATTTTTTCTATCGCTCTAAGTGAAGACAAATCAATTTCTATTTTTCACTTTATATTTAAAATGATAATACTTTGAAATAAAATCTATATTTATTATAGAGATTCTTTATCTAAGAAAAAAAAAGATAACAAAATATATTAGAGATGATCTAACCAAGCATCTGTATCTATGATAAAAATAGACCTATAATGGATACTTATACGTATTACGTATATACACGTACCTGGCGAGATGGTAATGTTTTGCTCATATTTGTAGTCACCGATAAAACCAATACACCATGCGTAGAGACTATAATTTCCTGCCCTCACATTCTCTATTATGAATCTCCCTTTTCTATCAGCTTTCGTCCAAAACTGGTACCCCTTTTTCACAAAAATAATAATTTATAAATATAAATTTAACAATCACCACAAAACAGTATAGTATATACATTTGTATAGAATATAAAGTGAGACTACTATTATATATATATACCTTGGATTCGTTTTGCCATGAACCGGCTTCACCTACTGGTGCCAAACCAACAAAAGCAAATTTCCCATACATATTTAACCTTGACACGCCACTACAAGATTTATGTAATGCAAATGAAAACAAGATTAGCTAACAATTATGTAGTTTTTTCACTTATCATTACTTACCTATCTTTGATATAGAATTGACCTTGGATCGTTCCTCTTTGATGACTAAGAGGGTAATCTTCTGAATCTACAAAATCATAAGGCCAGCTTTTGACCTCTTCATCCATCTGCGACAGATTAATAATATATATACAAAAATGTTAAGTTTAAAACACACACAAAAAAAGGAGTTGATTAGAGACTCTTTCATGCTTCTTCTATAAAGGAGTTAATTGATATAAGAAGGAACTATATATCATATATTTCGTTATTAATAACAGTAATGATACGACCAAAAACAACCTGTTGTTTGGCATCTCTCCATAGACGAAGAGTGGAAGCATTGGGAGAGACAGAGTTTAAATAAGCCAAGACAGGTCCAAAAACCTTTTTCCATGGTTCTCCATTTCTGTAGCCCATTCTCATCTCTTTTCCAGCGTAATGCGTGCTCGTAAACATCTACAAAAACAGGACTGTTTAGGCGCTACAAACAATCATTAGCACTTAACCTGAATTACTAAATCAGGATTTGTATTTTGTAGTATAAATAGACTCACGGAGAGGGTGATAGGTCCCGCATGAGAGGTGAGGTCTTGCTTGGTTGGCCCACCAACTCGAAACTCATCGCTCGGGGTTATCATCCAAAACCCAACCGGTGGCTCCGAGGAGATCCAACCATGAACGTTGTTGTCTTTGTCTTCCATTGAATACATATACTTATCGTCTACCTGAGTCACACCAAATCATTTTCGCCCAATGTAACACTCCTTAGTATACGATAATCTTGATTTTTATTAAACTGATCGAAATGAATCAAGAACCAAATAAACTTTATTTTTTTTCAGATTATGTTTCACTAAACTATTATATACGTTAGATTTAGATTTGTTATAGGCTTCCAACTTAAAATCAATTGGTTTTAAGTTGGAAGCCCACGATAAGTCCAAATCTAATATGATATCAGAACCACCCGATGTTGGGCTACTGCGTAGATGTTGTTCCCACAATTGTCCACATATGAACGTGAGTTGGAGTATTAATGAATGAAACTAAGTCTCACATCGGTAATTGGAGAAATAATTAAGTAATATATAAAGGATTATGGTCAATCCACTTATCGCTAATTGATTTTAAGTTGAAAACTCACGATAAGCCCAAATTTAACATCTACCTCTCCTTTGAACATAGGATTCCTAGGATTTGTCAAAAGAACAGCTTCTTTGTAAGCTAATGGCTTAGCCTTGTTCCGATCTGCCATGGACGGCATGCTTCTCTGCCGATCATCAGATATTGCCATGAAATCAAATCTGAAAATTACCGCAAAAAAGGTATGCAATGTTTTACTCAATTCACAAAATTTTTACTAAATGAAATTTAGATTGGAATTCAAGTATAAAATATATTTAAAAAACGTGTGGTTACTTTGTGGGGTTGAGCTTGAATACCATCCTAATTTGGTCCATGTCCACGTCCGGCCAGCCTTCTAACCTCTCCAATATAGCGTACATGTATATTCCGGAAACACCACTTCGAATAATGTACCTTTCAAAAAGATTATACATTCGATTATAATTATTTACTTTGTAGATCAAATTTACATAGAGATATCTTCATTAACAATGTAATACATACCTTTTGTCTACGTTGAGGGGGACCAAGGAGCCACGTTTAGAAGTCGTCCAAGTCCTTGTAAATGAAATCTCAACTTGTTCTTCGTTCTGTGTAATGATTTCAAATCTTGTACCTTCTAATCTACCAGACATTAAAAAAGGTAAAAAATATTACTCTATATCGACCTAGAATCGCAGTCGTCAACTACAACAAATATTTTTCAATATTCAAAAATGGCTAGTCAGTAACTAGGCGTTTTATAGAAAATTAATGATTAGGTGGATTATTCAGAGTCTAGGCGTTAACGAATTATTGATTTATTTTATGTACATATATATGACATTTGTATGAAATATTTTAGTATTTAAATAAAAATATAAAATTTTTGTAATAAATTATCAAAATTACAAAAAAAATTAGAAAAATTGTAGATATATACTCACATTATGTCGTAAATTGATATATTTAGACTAATTTATATTGATTTTAACGGATTTTAACTGATTTAACCAATTTCGAATAATTTAAATATATTTGAATAGTATAAATCTGTATAAATCAAATTTTAAGAAAATTATTTCGGATATGACTGAATTGTCGCCTAGGGAGTCTAGACACCGCCTAGACCAATTTTTAGAATGTTGATATTTTTATCAACACTATCACACTTTTATTGAATAAAAAACAGTGCGATGCTATATACATATCACCATAGACAGCAAAATCGAGATAAATACATATAGTTCTAAACGTGAAATTAAAAAAAAATAGTTCTAAAATGGCGGCAATAAGTTATTACTCACTTGTCAGTTTTAAATTTCCTTTCCGGTTCATACCAGGCTACGTCCCAATACCTATTTCGATAAGAGTTTATCAATCAGTTATGTGCATTAGTAAAGGAAAATGTATGTAAACATTGCTTTTTGATATCATATGTTACAAACATACTTATTTATAATATCATACTTATCCAGCATTTAAAAAAATATTTAGCAAAAAAACATATGAGAAGTTGTGTTAAAGAACTTTACCCACGGCGATGATCGTCAATTTGGTCGTCCAACACGTTGTCGATGCCATTGTAACTGATTCCAAATATTGAACCTCGTGGACTCGAGAAAGTAACTTGAATAATACCATTATCTACTACCACCTGAAAACCAACAAAATTCTTATTATATCATTTTTATTAATATTTTTGCTATCATATAATTTATATCACAAAAAGATAACTAAGAATATTGGAGTATTTCTTACCTTGTCATGACTAACTCTACTTAGCTGAACTGTTAGGGCTGATCTGTTTTGTCCAGGCTTTGTGATGTTAAGTTTGTTTCTGTAATATATAGTTTAGCAAAGAGAAATTAAAAAAAAAAAGCAAAGACAAATTAATTTGTTCAAATCGGGGAGTGTAAGTATTTCTAAATTAGTATATTTATATGTATATTTATCATTGTTTATAAAGAAAAAGCATGTAAATGTTATTCTTAAACTTATTTATAGGTCAAATATAAAAGCTTGGATCTACTAATTATAATTAATGATATCTATGTCAATTCATTGTTCTTTTCTTAGAATTGGTTTAACAGTTCATTGTTATTTGATTTTAATAGCGTCAACTATAAATAGTATGGTACTAACTCCACTTCAATATAGGGTTAATATACATGAATTATATTTTGAAAAAGTACATACCAAAAATACTTATGTGTAAGAACTGAGAAAAGACTAGTAGTAGTTTTAAGAAATAGAAAGACGTATAGGTTTAGAGTCGAATATATACGTATACTTATGATTTTAATAAGTTTATGTATATACCTAATATACAAACACTTTTTTTTAATATACATATACTTATGATTTTATTCCAACTTTGAAAGATTAATGAGACCAATAGCTTAAAACAAATATCCTTTGTTTCTTTTTAATTGTCGTTTAACGTTTGCAGTATATTTCAAACGCACGTCTCGTGACGATCTTGGTTTCGAGATTCTCGTCTTTATATATGTTTATATAGTAGATATAAACGCAAGTAAAAGAGAGTAGCTAGGGATTGTCATTACCCACGAAACTTCAATTATGTTTCTCTAAACCATTATATATTTTTTTTTCTCTAAACCATTATATAATTAAGGAAACCTTACTCTTTTCTGTTTTGCTTATTGGAGATTGGCTAAAGAGTATAAGGCTAAACATTTCTTTTTAAGCCTTATAATTTAATAATTATAAAAGAAATCATCGACATTAAAAAGATAATGAACAAAAATAAACAGGTGAAAATTTACAAAAGCAAAAAAAAAATAATAATAATGGCGAAAAGAATAGTAAATTTAGAATGTGAACTTGGAAAATTAAAAGCTTCTGAAACCCTTTTTTGAAGTTTCTGAAACCATTTTTGCATTTTAGGAGACGGATAAAAACATGATCCGACCCGGTTCGGTGAAGAAAACGAGTTTTGAATTAAGGGAAGAGCAAACATACTGTGATCTCTGAGAATGAACACTTTGAAGAAGGAGATGCAGAATAAGAACTTGGAATATGACCCAACTAAGAATCTTTCTTGGAGCTCCGACTTTCATCTCCGACACACTCCACTAAACTTCCGACATCAAAACAATTGTTACGGGAGAGATACGTATATATAAGAAAAAATTATACTAGAAGCCACATTTTGAGTTGGCAATTACACATTTTGAGTTGGCAATTACACGCTAAAGCACATTCGACTTGTGAGATACTTTCTTTTGAGCAAGCGACCCTTATACCATCCAACGTCATAACACATTTACGGTTACAGTTTTTCATCTTTCTAGTTACATGCTTCTTCTTTTTTTTTATTTTGCTCTTAATTGCAAACAAAAACGACAGAGATAAAAACAACAAAATTACATACTTTTCCCAAAATTTAAAATCCCTAACTTTAATTTGTTCAAAAATATCTTCACTATTTTTTCTTCATATATCATCTGTCTCTACTTCAAAAAGAAAACATTGCAATCTGGATTTTGAGTTTACAGATTACAAGGACTTAAATTTGTTCTTGGTATGATGTCACGATCTTGCACGCAGCTTCCGTAGTTTACATTCTTTTTTCTTGTTCTTGCCTTTTTTTCCAAGTTTTTTGTTGAAAATCTTATATTTGTTGTGAAGACAAATCCCAACTTTGTTCTCTATGTTCTCTGCAACTATTGAAGAACAATGAATGGGTTTAAAAGCTAAAGCAGATGAGGAGACTACTAAACAATGAGAAGTTGATCTTCAAATCCAAAAGTTTTGAACAAGTTAATGACAAGGTATTCCAGTCATCTTCAATTAGTTGTGTACTCAATGTTACTACAACAGCCTATGTTCTCTTAGAGTTATAGTATAGCAGTTTCTCCTGAAATCAAACTCAAGCCCAAGTCCCCGCTACGATTGAAGCTTAGATCCACCTCTGCAATCTCGCCGTCATAGCTTCCAATCCGTTCAAGATCCCCTTCCTCAAAATCTCCATAGCAGTTGTGAGTCTCCAAGCCGCGCTCGACTCCTCCTTCGTGTGGTGCTCTAAGTTTGTGGACACTATCTCCGTTGCATCATAAAAGACTCGCCGAAGATTGAAAGCTCGAGCAACAATGGTGGATTTCAGATTATTTTCACACTTGGTCCTTCATCCTTTGTAGATTTTTTTTGTTTTTGACTCAAAATTCTCTAGTATACAGAAATATACTTTTGATTTCATCTCAAATTTCTAGTTGTACACTCTTGTCTTGTCGACAACAATTTGCGAGTGTGATTTTCATAACTGTGTTTTTGTATAAACAATTCAAACACTCATCCACTAGATTAATTTGTCTCATCCACTATAAACTATCCACGAAAACTCGTCCATAAATCTTGTACACAAACTTTATAAAAGTACGTCATCCACCAAATTTTGTTCACAAAAACTCATCTAAAGCACCTAATAACACTTCTTTGTCTTGCTCAAATTAAAAGATTTTTTGTTTGTTAAAAAATAAAACTAATCAAAAATAGTAAGTATGTCATGGTTGATCAAGATATTAAAAGATTCAGAAATTATAACAAAAAGAATAATACTTATTTAAAAGTTTTACATAATTCACATGTACATAACTCTGTCATCGACATATTTTTTGATCTAGAAAGTCTTTTTGGTTTACATATTTTTTGTCCATATCCATATCTCTTATGTTCACACTTTTATCATCCATATCCATACCGAAGATCAACTACTGAATTTCTGGGTCAAGAAAAGCTGAGGACGAAAACCTCTACGAGGAAGCCAACTTAAATGCACGTCACTTTCATTATTAAAACAAAATCTGATCTTCCACCCCAAGAGTTAGATTTCTTTGGAAATTTTCAAATGTGTGGTTTGGATTACGACACACCTTCCCATATACCAACCTACTAGCTTTTTCTAAAACAGAAAATCAGAAACTATATTAGTTACATTAATTACTTTCTCTTAGCTAGAATTAGTTTTACTTAGATAAGTTGGGGTATAAAAGTCCTAATTTTGCCAGCTGTTCAAAAAAAGTGTCTCACATTATGGATGTGTCCCTCCACATTAAAACGAAGACAAAAGTGTCTCAATGAGTAAACCATATAAACATACAAATATGAAAAAAAAACTAAGAACGATGAAAAGTCATTTAAGTACCTTTTTGACTTTACTGTGTGTTTGGTTTATTGGGAAATGCAGGAGAAGAAAGAAAGGGTCTCCTGTGTAGAAGGTAATTTAATCTCTCCCTCTTGTCTCTGAAACTCACTGTTTTTTTCTTTTGTTATCGCGCTAGTGATCATATAGGATTAGAATCGTAAGTAGCTTTTATAAACCTTCAGAGGTGGGGAGGTGTATATATACTCAGGCCCTGGCCCAGTTATATTTTGGGCTGTAAGCTAAAAAATATAATAAAGTGAAAATAATGCATTGAATCTATAACCTCTAAAAGTACATATGTAAGTCATATACGAACATATGGCTTACATGTACAAATGATTTCATCAAATAACTTAAAAAATTTACTTAATTTTTTAGGAGGCCGTAAGCACATATTTCTATGGCTTCTTCTCAGGACCGGTACTATATATACTTGAGTGTGATTAATTATGTATGTAAGTTTATGATAACATATGTAATAGGGATGAGAAAAATATCTGGAAGTTTTGAATCGATTCTTTCTCGGTTTCATTTTGAATCAAAATCTAGATATTCGTAGCTCTAAGAAGCAAAACAAATACTAATATATCATATCCGTGAAAATGAATAAAATCACAAATATGAATATTTTTAAAACGGATATTCGATCCTATATGCATATATATACACATATTAAAATTAGATAATTTTTATATTTTATTTTATTTTATTTTATTAAATTTATTATTTTATGTATTAGAACTTAATAAATAAATAATTTTTTATTCTTATAATAAATTATTAGTTTTGATTTTTTTCTAATTTTATTTATACAAATCAAATCTGATATCTGCTTAAAAAGTCTAACATTTCCTGGTAGTTGCAGAAAAGACCAAATAATTGATTATTCAGAATATCTCCAAAAAATTTCATCCTTTTAGTATCTAAATTTTGTGTGATGAAGAATACTCTAAGATAAATCTTAAAAGTTTTTGTCAACAAAATAGACGTTAAAGAGAAAAATGACCAAAATAGACTTTATGAAAAGGTATAAATATATAGTTATATTTTTAAATTAATTAATCTAAATTTAGAGTTTAGAGTGATGGGGTAAGGCTTTTGAGGTGAGATTTAAAATTAAAAAAAAAATATTTTTTAAAAAATATATATATATTTGGTTATTTTTTCTTTGATATATATTTTTATTACAAAAAATTTTTAAAAAAATATATATTTGAGAGATTTGTCATTTTGTGATTGACATCTTAAGGTTGCAAGTGTGACTTTTTGTTGCCAACCTTTTCAACTTTCTTTAAAAACACATTAAAAAAAAAAAAAATTTACAAATTAAAAAGAAACATATTACATTTCTCTGACTTTAGAAATAGTATATGTACTCCAACTAATACATTCATCACATAAATAATAAAAATGTTTGTCGAGAACTTTTATATTTATCAACATTACATAATATTAATGTCGAAAAACAGAAATTAGGAACATCTAAGATAAATTTGACATATGATCAAGAATAAAATTGGAAATGAAAAGAGATGTGACATGAACAAGAATTTTCACAACTAACTCATGTCGAAAATACGATTTTAAGAAAATAATAATGAAGCGTGACAAAAAAATAAAAATAAAATAGTATATATATTTGATTGTAAGAATTAAAAGAAATATTTTTAATTTATTGTGTATTTTATATATCATTGACTGTCTAATATTTTTAATATAAGAATTTGTCCAAAAGGAAAATCAGAAATATTTCTTCTAAAGATAATTGAAAACTATATATTGGTGATACATTCCTATATAAGATAGCATAAGAACTTTTGTCCATCCTTAATACATCTAACATTTAAAGATATTAACATTCATATAAGTTCATGTCGAAAGCCTAATACAAAAAAAAACTTTTACATCATTGTCTCATGAGCAGAAAGTTTTATTGAGCTAAAAATGATTTGGTCGTTTTAAGATGTAATGACTCACGTTTCACCTAAGAGTTATTGTAGTGTTGTACTGCTTTAGAATTAATATATAAGAGATGACATTTTTTTTATGATGACAAAGTTAAGGATTCATAATCTCCACTCTATATGGTAGCAGAGAAATTCTGATCCTAAACCTTAAATTTTCATAGTAGCCATCATCATCATGGCCTCTGAAACAGTCTCTGGCTCAGCCTTGGTCTTTAATCCTTCTACCTTCATATCCTAAAAAGCTCGTTGATTCTCTAAACATGTCAAGAATCAGGAAACTCTGCTAGAAGCACACGACCCCCAAGATTTCATCTCTAATGAAGATCTCGCTCAAATCGCTGACACAAATGGTGTCCAACAATCAAATCACCGACAAGACTGCGCATGCTCTACAGCACTATATATATATATATGTTGGGAACTCTCAAACTCAATATCCAACCTATTGTTGCTCCATCCACTACAATAGGTGATATCTTTGGCTCATATATCCTTTTTCGTGCCTATGGATAACCTTCTCGAGGTCATGTCAAGCAACTCAAATAACATCTCAGTGAATACAAGCAAAGAAACCTTCCTCTCCTTGGGTCACCTCTTGATCATGATGATTTTATTTGATTTTTGAATGGAGTTACTTTCTTTCTTTACAGGTAGTTTCTCATTGCAAATGCTGGTGACCGCCGAGTAGTGCTTGGGAGAAGACGATGATTTCTTCTTGATAATGATCTAGAGAGAGATCTGCAGCAGGGCTAAATCTACTGAAAGGCGTGCTTGATTTGTTGCTTTGTGAGGCTATTGCCATGTTAGAAAGTGTAACAGGTTGATATATGTTGTGTGTCCGAATATTAAAATTTGAGTTACACAGTGATATACAAGTTGATGATGAACTGACTATAGCAGTAAGAAAGTGCACCATAATCTATGTAGTAACCTTACGGGAGATCAAAAGATCATTTTACCGGTGGAGTAACAAGCAGATGACATTCTTCAATGTGCTCCTTCTCTCATGCTTTTGGTTATCGTAGGTAACATCTTTACCTATGAATATGATCCGCTCTCGACTTTTTTTTTTAAGTTTCAAGATCAAAACAGTAAAGAAGGTAACTGTTTTTATCTCTTAATCCTCCAAACAGCTCCACCTGGAAATATTATTATCTCCGACCGTGACTCTAGATGCCTACATATAACTCCTTTTAACCCATTAATCAAATTCTGATATCAAATCACATAAGAAGACCTTTTTTTTTTTTGAATTATAAGAGGTATCCTGGTCCACAAAAGTGGGTACAGACTAGCCCCACCGAATCGGGTGCTCTGTCGCCGGCGATGCCCAAATTTTAATTCCTCGGTGGCCAGCGCGGATCGAACCCAGAACCGTATCGGGGCCAAAACTCCCTCAAGTACCACTAGGTCGTTCTCACTACACTGTTTGTTGTTTTTCTTCTTCCTGACATGTCGATATTAGTGGAAATACTTGAAGTTGTACCTTGTTCAGACGTTAAGGCCATCGGTGGTGGTCATAGCCACATCGGATACAAACACTGAGGTGGAGTGTCATCGAAGAATCTTAGAGACAAGCGAATGATAAATAGATTGGCCCAATACCAGAATTAATTTAACTCAAGCCCAATGCATACTTCAAGCTTAGAAAGTCCAGCAAGTGATTAATGGTGGATTTCCTTTTCCACTTAATCTCGAGAAGCAACTTGCAAATCACATAAGGAATTTGTCATTATGGAGATGAGACTAGAAATTGTTACAAAAAAAAAAGGAGATGAGACTAGAAATTCTGAAAATCTTTTAAATTATGATTTTTAAAAAACAAGAGATTGATGTTTTAAATTCCTCAAATATTTTCAATCGCAAAATTAAATACTCAATTATTATATGCGTATATTTAATTATCAACAAATCATTTACTGCACAAAATTATGCCTAGAATAGTCAACCATTAAATTATTGACGGAACCTTTATCTTTTTGTTAACCAGTTAACGGTTAATTATTTTGTTCCTGATTTTGTATAGTCAACTATTAGTTGAAAATAATTATGCGCGAAAAATTCTGCCGATTTCAAAATACTTCAAGAATAAAATGCTCATTTTCCCATCACTATAGAGTTATTTTTGTTTTGGTTATTCATGTCTACATTTGTGATATCTATTATTTGTTCTTGTGAGAAACTTTTGATGTGATTGTAAAAGTGGAGGGAAACAAATCTCCATCCAAGAGGTACTTTAGTCCATCTCAATAATTAAGACCAAAGTTCATCTTTGAGCACTTAAGCAGGTTTAAAATCTTAACAAATGCGGAAAAAGACGACTTAGTTATGTATTATCTATATTTCAATTCTCATTAAACTAAGAATATAGAATCGATCATAAAAGGCTAGTTGAGTGAATTCACGATGAATCAAATTAGTGCCATTGGTTTATTAATACGTGTGTATTATCCTTGTATACCACCTATAGTAGTAATGTTGATTTATAAATTGCTGTAACTCTTATAAATGGATAGTATAAAATCACTCCGTTTTTAAGTTAATGATCTCATGGCCAACAACCGTGGAACATAAGAGTACAATAACCAGTGTTCAAGTTCCAAGGACTCAAATTTCAAGTTACAATTAACTCGATAACACCTAGCTAAAAGTACTCCCTCCATTACAAAAATATCACATTTTAGAATTTACACATAACATACTAAATTTGATTGTCAATGCATTGTTTTATATGATTAATTAGTTCTTATAATTTTTGACCAATGAAATTTCAGTTAACATAAATTTTATTTTTGAAGTTTACAATTATATTAAATAATACATTGATAATGTAAAAAATTATATTGTTTTAAAACAATTCTTTTTATAAAAACGTATTTTTTCAGAACAGAGAGAGTAAAATTAGTTTTAGTTATATGTAGTAACTAGATTCAAAAGCATCAAATTAAGTAATGATGTAATGAGGTAGCAGTTAATTACTGTTTGTATTATCGGCAGTAACACTATCACTTTAGTAGTCTATTTCACGAATACTTCATAAATCTCAAGTGTATCTTAAGTTCTCAATAGATCATGTTAATGCAATGCTTGAATCAACTAAGTAGAGTATATAGGGAAAATGAAAAGTTAAGCTAGTTTAGAAAACAAATTCTAAGCTCATTTTAAAAAGTACTCCCTCCGTTTCTTTTACATGATGTTTTAGAAGGTTTAGAAGATTTATGTTGTTTCAAAATAGATGATGTTTTATGATTTTAAAATATGTTTTAAGGTTTTAAGGTTAACTTTAACTTTATTGGAAACTGTTTAACCAATAAAATTTTACAGTTTTTTTTATAATTGGTTAAACAATTATAAAATTATATTTTTAAAAATACTTTGTAGATAAATGTAAATTTATTAATTTTTGTACAATAATTCAAAACTTTATCTACTTGATAAAGGTTAAAGTAAACTATTAATTTTTAGGAAAACCAAAACACTTTTTTCTATGAAAGGATCAGAATAGTACACTGACGGCTGATGATTGACACCTGGCAAGAGCCCTTTAATATAAGTTTCATCTAGAAAATAAATATAAAGAAGAAAATAAAAACATTTGATGATGTGTGTTGGAAATCGAGATCTAATTGGTCGCGACCAAAATAAGTGATGCCCACGTGGTCACTGGTTCTTCACCGTATTGTCCCCTTTTGGGTCTAACCAAAAACTCTTCAAAAGCTTTGACAGTGAATCTAGTGATACTTGCTTTAAAGTAAAAGGCTGAAGATAATTAAAGGCTAGATTATATATTGGAAAACTATACTTTCTATTTTAAAATATTTGTTGTATATCTGAAATTTGATACTATATACAGTTTAGAGACTGTTATAGTAGTTTAGAGACTGAATTATCTGCCCCAAATTATAAAATAATGATATATTTTGTTCTTCATAGATAATGAATAATCTTATATTTAATAAATTATGATCCAAAAACTCAATATTTAATAACTAAAAATTTTATAGATGAACAATGAAACATTTTGTATATATATATTTGATATTCCTTATTGTTTGAAACATACAAATTAATGTTTCTGCTATAGAGGATTCTATAAAACGAAAAGTTTTATCTTTGTCAAAAAAAACTTATATAACTGAAATTTAAGTGGAGAAAAGAAATCGGAACCAACACTTTATGGCAGGCTTGGTGCATGTTGGTGATGGAAAATTGGAAATAAGAATCATTGGTACGATTAACATATTATTAGCAAATCCAGGGTTATCCTAACGTAGGGATGATTTTTTTTCGAAACAGCTAATCAATTGTGTGACGTATAATGAGAGTCGAGAGATGCACATTGTCATAAATTTGTAAATAGGTAAGTTGTTTTGCAAATGATTGTTGGTAATGAAGGTAGGTTCAAGGTCTATAGAAATGCCAAACGCGTGTACTTTGAAACCCTTGTCTCCACATCCATCAATAATCCAAGTTGATATTTTTCTCCCTTTAATCTAAGTTTGGTTCTTTAGCAAACAATTATTTGTAAGAAAATTATATATAATCTCTGTAATTTATATAGCAAAAGAAATTTGTATTAAAGAATTGAGTCAGGTGTATGGAATCTATGCCGAGGAACGTGCCAAAGCATCTCTGAATTGGCAATCTCAGGTGCTGTTTCTGCTACCCCCACGTCTATGACTGTTACACATTTGTATACTCCCACTTTATCATATTTACTTCCACAAGTGGCTATTATTTTAGATGTTGATATTTGTTGGAACGCCAGGGTAACTATTATAAAGGATCTGGACAGCGTGGTCGAGTGGTAAAGAGACGGGACTGGAATACTAACACGTTTTAGTTTCGATTCATTTACTAAGTGAAATTAAGTTATATTGTTCCTGAACACCTACACGGATATAGACCTATGCTTTCAAGTTTATTTGCATATTCGAGGAAAGGGTTTATCTGTGTACTACACTTCCTCTTAAAAATTAGTTTGGACTATTCCATAGGTTTAGGATATCTTCATGTTAATAAAAAAAACTATTATAACGGAAAGGAAATATAAATCCATTTTAATTATTTTTTTGAAAAATATGTAAGATATTTTTTGGCTTATATGTTGTTAATTACATACTGAGAATGGTAACTGAGCTAAAAAGCTGAGTTGTTAGACATCTATAACCATTTATTTATTTTTCCTTTATAACAAAGAAACTTTAAAATACATATGGAGTCTTATTTCAATACATCTATAACAGACAAAGATAGAGAAATGCATTTTTCTATAAACGAAAATATAACATTTTCTATTATAGAAGAACACATTAAACTAAAATTAGATATGTGTTTTTAGAGTTCATTTCTTATATAAAAAGTAGAATTAAGTTAGAGACACTTCAAGGAGATATTTTCGTCATAATATGACTTACATCTTAATATTATGCAACATAATATAATTTCAATAAGTATGGTTAAGTTCGTATTAATCCTAAACGTTTTTGGATTTATTAACGGTAAACTAATTAACAAGTTTGATCATTCTCTGATAATATATTTTCCTTATTTGGAAACTTGTAAATGATCTAAATCTGTATATGGAACATTGATGTCCGTAAGTCCAGGTGTGTATGACACTAGCCAAAACAAAAGTACTTTGTGTTTTATTTTTATTGATATATAAGAAAATAGTGTCATGTTTTTGATATTTGTTTAGACGTGCGGAGCTATGTAGCATAATTATTCTCAATCCATTTAATATCTTTTACCGAAATTATTTTTACTTTTTTAGTTAAGATTATTATGTTGTTTAATGTTTTCTGACTAAAACAAATAGCTTAGTAATCTACGCTATTAATGTCATATATTGTTGTGTCACTACCAAATTCAGATTTGTAATATAAAAACTAAGTCGTTTTTTGCTTCAGTTTTAATTAACTTTTGACTTTTTCCAGATCATGAATATATATACAAATAGTTGAGATATATCTATATATAACCATATATCATTTGGTGAAGTCTGATACAATTTGGCCTTCATAGCTCCTATCTTAAATCTATAAATTTTTTTGGACGAAGATAAGAATCGGTTGCTAAAGTCTATTCTCCGCAGTTGCTGAGACTTGAATTTGACATTTTCATCCAATTCAAATATACTTTTGATTCCAAAAAGTTCATAAAACCCGTTTCTGAATTAGGTTCGGTGTGATTGGATAGAAATAAAGACGTTTAATTGGTCTACCTCATTTCCAGAGTGGTTCTTCGAACAGTTTTCTTAGCATGTATAGATATATCCATGTTAGATATTCCTAGTGGAGATACGACATAAGTAGTGCACATTATTATATATATGTACATGAAAACAGCTGTGAGTACGTTTTGAGGTATTTCTCCTGTCTTATCTGTTCTATGAGAAAATAACGATACGTATATTTAATGTCTTAACTTGGTACACTTTACTAAATAGCCCTCGAGTTGTATCTACCAATACGACTCAAAATAGACTATACCTATTTGTTTATTCCTCGGAGAGATTAGTGACTCTTTTTTCTCTCTCTCTCTTCTCTTTCTCCTGATTCGTTCTTCTTCATCGACCTTGCAAAGATCTAGAAAAACCCTAGAACGGGGAAGATCACCGAGGTCGAGAGGAAGAAAGAAATAGGGTTACCTTAAAATTGATGGGGAGAGGGAAGATTGTGATCAAAAGGATCGATGATTCGACGAGTAGGCAAGTCACTTTCTCCAAAAGAAGAAAGGGTCTCATCAAGAAAGCTAAAGAACTCGCCATTCTCTGCGATGCCGAGGTTGGTCTCATCATTTTCTCCAATACGGACAAGCTCTATGACTTTGCCAGCTCCAGGTTTCTCTTTTACTTTAGTAACTCACTCGATCTTTGAACATCTATCTTAAATTAAATACATGATATCTATGTGTATTTCTATTAGTACATATGGAAGTATACATGTGCGTACTTATATAATATCAAGTATGTGTTTGCTTGTAATGGTTCGATTTATTCGGTGAGATATGTTTAGCTGTGTGATCTTGCTCCTTTGTTGTGAACAATTTTGTGCATCTTACTCATTTTAATTTTATATAAAAAATCGTGGAGTATATATCTCTCCTAAAATTAATTTTTGGAGAGGAAACTTACTTTGAACGGAGGATACCAAAGCAAAAAAAAAAAAAACTAGTTAGGGAAGTTTACTGATTTAAATGATCATTGTGGCTTATTGTGTGTGTGGGCATGTTCCATTGTGTCTACTTATAATCTTATATCATGTATATATATATATATATATGTGTGTGTGTGTGTGTGTGTTAAAATTACCTGTAAAATGTGTATCTAGAGTGGAAGTATAGCTTTTCCAAATTTAGAAACATTTGGGAAGTAGAGGACATAGTATACTCAAAGCTAAAACAAGTACAACGTTCGCATACTAAAATATGATAAAATGAGTGTATAAGATAAGATGATCACCATAAACACATTTAGAGATGATATACTGATATGTAATGTATATGATGTTTTCACTTGAATTTTTTTATGTATAAATATAATTTAAATATTTTTTAGTATATGGTAGTACTATCTATGAAAGAATGATTAGAAAATTTTGTACTTCTAACTATATATTAGTGTTACAGTTTATTTATTTAGGAAAACTTATTTAAAAATACTCGAAATATGTGGATTCTAAAGTTTAGAAGTTTAATGAATATCATCATTGATTTGTATATATGTCAGTATTTATTTTTAATATGAATATTGAATAGCTCAATAAAAATACCACTGTAGATATATATTTATAATATATACCAATATCTGAAGTTGATACCTATAAGCTAGCAGCAAAGTTTTGAAAACATATTACTTCCAAATGTGGTATATATACTTCGTCTTTTTTTTTTTGACAATCAATCTTTTCTCATAGTTTGAAAATAAAATTGTTTAATACTGACACTAAAATCATCGTGAATATATACTCTTAGTGGATTATATATTCCTAGCCTATAAGTGAAAACAATCTTAAACCTTTTATTATAAACAATAAGATTGTTCTAACAAAAGAAAATTAAAATAATAAGATTGTTCAGTATAAGTACTGAAGTTTTCTTTTATTAGCAGTGGAAATGGAAAATGTTATTTGCAAAAAGGGAATAAACACTATGAACTAATCAGAGGTTACAATTTATCTCGAAATGAACAGTATGAAATCGGCTATTGAACGATTTAACAAGACCAAGATGGAGCAGCAACAACTATTGAACCCTGCATCAGAAGTTATGGTACGTATAACTTTACAAAACTTACACAACATACAAGAGAAGAGGAAGTTATTGTAACAAAGATCTTAGTCATGTTTGTGTACACTTGAATTTGAGATTTGATGAGTTAAATTTTGTTGCGTGTTATAGTTTTGGCAGAGAGAGGCTGCAACTCTAAGGCAAGAACTGCACTTGTTACAGGAAAATCATCGGTACGTACTTGCTTAAAATTGAAAATAATCACAAGTTTTCAATTCATATCTAAATGGTAGTCTGTGCTCAAATTCATGTTTCTTATTTATTGGTTTTTGCCTCTACTCACATATCGCAAATGATTCCTAACAAAAACTTATCTCTTCTTCTTGTAACTACCTTCTCTTTTGGTGATATTATTATGATTATGAGTTGCGAAAAAGCTCCCAAATGGATATTATGTCCTTAATACGTAGCCATGTGTTGCGCAGAAAGATATATAGTCATGTTCATGTATATATTTTTCTTTGTGTAAACATGTAATGTAACTAGGGCAGTAAAATATGTGTATGTATCACATGCAATGAACTTTTGTAATGAAGCAGACAGCTAATGGGGGAGCAGTTAAATGGTTTGAGCGTTAATGAATTGCACAATATAGAGAGCACACTTGAAATGAGTTTACGTGGAATTCGTATGAAAAAGGTAATATTTATGTTTATATATATGTTTGCTCTAGCTCGTCTGTCTTGGAGTATGATGCTGTAATTTATAGAGAACAGAAATTAGAAACTAATATTCAATTTTCCCGAACCTTACAGGAACAAATGTTGACCGATGAAATCAAAGAACTAACCAAAAAGGTCAGTACTATATGATATATATCAACTACGATTCTAAGTACATCTCAGAATGTTTCAATAATTTCCTTTTATCACAAAATTATTTTCGAATTCTAAACGCAAATGTGAAATGCAAACGGTTGATTTTCTTATAAACTCGATTTTGAGTTTAAAAGTTTACGAACAATATTTTGTTTGAAGAAAATAGAAACCAAAAATGTTTATTAGAAAATATACTTACACATAATCTATGTTCTGATTTCCAGTTTTTCAGGTTCTCATAACTGGCTTATCTTTTGCAGAGGGATCTTATTCATCATGAGAATCTCGAATTGTCGAGAAAGGTACAAAGGATTCATCAAGAAAACGTCGAACTACACAAGAAAGTAAAATAAGTTTCAATTTGCAACTTCATCCTTTGAATCAAAATCTCCTAGTTGAAGCTAGACATACAAAAGTGGCACGTAATGGTCTTGTAGGCAAGCAAAAATGGAATGGGACTTGGTGAGCTTGAAGATGCAGCCGATGAATCACATGCACAGGTTAGGCTGCAGCTAAGTCAGCCTGAACAGTCATGTTATGATTCCCCATCAAAAGATACTTGTGCGTTCCTGATTCTCAAAACCCTTCAAACATGCATGCATATAAAATAGTGATATCTCGTTTATACTGTGTCAATATGTTTTCATGTAGGACAAAGTGCAAGTATAATCAGAGAACAAACCAAAGTTTCCACTATGTATGATCAAGCAATGGAGCAGTGTGTCGTTTATATTCATTCTAGCGTTCTCATTTGGTGTATTTAAGTATATACTTACAGAGTTAAGACATATTAAAAACACATACAGTATATAGTTAAGTAGGGTGGTCAATTTGAAATTCAGGTTGATTGCAGTTTGTTTGTTTCTCGGTTTTCAGTGAATAGTAAATTAAATATGAGAGAATGTTACTCTGGTTCATACTTTGGTCGACTTTGTGTTTCTTTTTTTTGGTTTAAATGTTAAGTCGACTTTGTGCTTATTGGTTAGAACTGGTTAATCTATTTTTTTTTTATAGTCTGGCTATTAATACTGGTATAGTTTCGTTGTATCATCTAAGTTTTCTTTGTAATTTATGTCAATATGAGCGCAAAAATACTTTCAAACATCAAGAAACATTCCCCAGTGATTACAAATTCTCAAAGAGCCGTAAGTTTAATTAACTTTTAATTATCATGAGAAATAATTTTGGTTTCCATAGTGTCTGCTTAATTATTTCTTTTTGGAAAACTAAGATATATACTGATTGTTTTAACTGATAAAGAGCTGATTTTGGTAAATTGGACTCGAATTTTGAAATCATTTTCATTTTGGCTTTATATAGAACCTTAATTTAGTTGAGCTACCCCGCTAAGAAGAATTAAAATACAAAGCAGTTCCCAATATATTGATTCGACAAAGGAAAAAAAAACATGAAGAAAGGAGTAAGGAAATCTTTAAGATCCAAAACTAAAGTTTTAACCAAAACACACACAACAGATTTATTCATCTCTGTGTAGACTATGTTACATGTGTTCTAAAGTGATACTGTGTGATCTTAGCACGGATGTAAATATCTACAATGTAAAAATATTATAATAATTTATTTTATTTTGGATTTTGAATTATTTCTGATTTATATTGTAATTGATATGTATGGTTTGTCTTAAATAATAATATGTTATTTTAATTAGATGTATGATTTTAGAAAATAATATCTTGTATGTTTGGTTATTATTTAGAGATATTGGATAATATCTACTTTTCGGATTCAACCATAACATTTTCTATATATTAAAAATTTAATTATTTTTGCATTCATTTAATTTGATTTTTGTATTATATTTCTAAATGTATTTTAATAAGTTTATTAATAATTTAGTGTATATTTTTTTGAGAATCAAATAGTAAAAACAAATTAAAGTGTAAGATCCATTAAAAATTACATAAATGAATACAACAACAAAAGTCTTTTGAAACTTCATGCATATATAAATTATAGAAAATAATTTAATCATAACAATTTGGTTAATATCTATATTATATTACTTAAAAAATCATATTTATTTATTAATATGTTAAGCCATTCTATAAATTATATGTATAATAATATTACTATAAATAATAATTTATTAAATTTTAGTTATATTTTTGATTTTGGATAGAATATTTTTGAGTGGACCAGTTCTACTCATTTTGTTGGTATATTGTGTTACATATATTCCTACAAATAAGATAAAAGCTATTTTAAAACTAATTCAGACAAATAAAATTAATTTATTCATTGTATTAGTTTGGTTATTTGTGTAAGCATAATTTTGATTTTTTGATAAAATTTTATATGTTGATTTGCAAAAATAAAAGTAGAACGAATAACATGATCTATACAAAGTTGTATAAAATATAATCAATAAATTTTAAAAAAATATATTATCTTCTTACCTTAATATAAATATTATTTCATAAATATTTTTTTATAAAATCACATTATATATAAAAATATTTTCCTTATAAAACTAAAGTGACATATATCCATCAAAATTAGATCAAGCGAAATGCTCTTTTCTCAGAGGATGCTTGAATTTCCAGAGCATGTAACATAAACGTGTTGCTACTATATACATTTTATGTAAAACTTCCATGTTCGGAATGCATAATGAATATTAATAAAGTGATCCAGCAATAATATCAACACAATAATACTCATTAAAAAACTAGTTATCACACAAAAATAGAATATAAAATTATCTGTTTTACGAATTTGTTAACGATAATCTTTCATTAAAATTAAAAAATACTATAACAGAAGAATATTTCAGAATTTGAAAGACTTATAAAAATTCATTTTATTTTGTATAAGTTTCTCAATTTTTTTTTTAAAATTTAGTATTATAATACTATCCCCTATATATTATTTGCAAAGTGATTTCGACTCATATCATTACCATATTGATTTGGGAAAAAATTGACATGGCATATCAATAATAATGACTTGGTTTAAATATAATTGTGACATGTATATTTACCATAATTATTGTTTTATATTTTTGGTACGTTTTTAGAATATAGTAATAACTCATAAATCATCATTAATATAACAATAGATAATATAATAGTAGATATAAAATTTAATAATCTTTACAATTTATTATTTCTTTATTTTTTAAAATTTTAAATTTTGATATTTTTTATTACTAAAACACATCTTGAATTTTTTTTTTTTGCATTTTCTTAAAAAAATTGTAGTTTTCTAATTCCACTACCATTAGTTTCTTTTTAATTTCTAAAAAAAAATTTAGAAATATTATTTAGTTTTATGTTTTGATAATTATATACCTGATATATTTTTTTTAATTTTAGATAATTTAATTTAATATATTTTACCCAAAAGAAATAGATAAAATATATTTTCAAGATTGTAATTTAAATATATAAATATATTATTATATATATATATATATTTAAATAAAAATATTTATTTTATCTTATTTTTACATAAATAAAATTAATATTTAAAATTAAAATATTGTAAGGAAATAATAAAATCTAAAAATAGCCAAAATTTTATTTTTAAATGTAATTTCAATTTTGAAAAATTTATGTCTGCATATTGTGCAAAAAAAACACCTAGTTATTTTTGGTAAAAGGCTCTCCTTAGTTGATTTTGTTTTATAATTTAAAAGTCATATAATCTAAGTCTATCAATATTTCATCAGTTACCAAATAATTCACTTAAGTTGCGGCATATCTTTTCTCAAAAAAAAAAAGAAAAAAAAAACTTGCGACATAACTTAAATTCAAAGATTGAAAAGATTGGTTGTAATAGTAACGTTTTTTCTTACCTTTTGGTGGTACGAAGAAGCACCAAGAACGGCTGGATAGTGACATTTGAATAACTACGCAATGTACAATAATATTAGATAAACCAAACCGAACCGGCCCACCAAATGTAACACATTTCATAAAAACGAATAAATCACAATTGAGCCCCTTTAGTTTATATTCCTCTCATAAAACGCCCATTTCTTCCTACTTTGTATACAATCATAAGGACGAAAAGGAAGATCAAAATTCAGAACCTTTTGTGAGAGAAAACTGAAAAAAGGAGGTGACCCTCGTTCTCTAATCATTTTATTTCACCATCTCGATTGAATCTGAAGATCTGTGAGTTGTAAGAAGAGGTTTTTGGTGGTTAGTTATAATGGCGAAAGCAGGAGGAATCACGAACGCAGTGAACGTGGGAATCGCTGTTCAAGCAGATTGGGAGAATCGAGAGTTCATCTCACACATCTCTCTCAACGTTCGTCGTCTCTTCGAGTTCCTCGTCCAATTCGGTTACTTTCTTTGCTTTCTCTCTGTTGGGTTTCAAGTCCCATTGCTAAATTTAGAATCTTTTTAGGGTTTTCTCAAAGAAAGGTTGGGAGATTTGATTTTGGTGAAAAAGGGTTTAGCTTTTTTTTAATGTTGAGATCTCATGATCATTTGATTTGACTCTATGTTGATTTGGGCGTTATCTTCTTTGAATTTCATGTTCTTCAGCTCTAGTTCCATCTGGTTTTATTACATGCTGTGTGACTTTCTCTTGAGCTAAACTGATGAAGCTTTCCATTAATAGTAACTGTGGGTTGCTGTGTGTACAGAATCGACGACAAAGAGCAAATTGGCATCATTGAATGAGAAGTTGGACCTTCTGGAACGTCGCTTGGAGATGCTTGAGGTCCAAGTGAGTACCGCCACAGCTAATCCTTCTCTCTTTGCTACCTGAAACCCACAAGTAGCCAATATCAAATCCAGGTCTGAGCTTTTGGCTTTAAACAGAAGGAAGAACCATCTTTCGTTGAATGTGTCGAAATCATTCTTTCTTTCTTCCTTAGCTGTAGTAAACTATTAATATTGAATCCACACACGAACTGTGTATCTTTGTCTATCCCAGTGTTGATGTAACTTGTAAGATCTTTGGAGTGCCAAATCGTTTCATTATCTCACTTGGAGTTTTGCTTCATTTTGATCTTTGTGGAACTATGGATCATTGATCATTTTCTTGATGAAGAATCTCTCTCAGCCCATTGATCTTACTTCTGAAATATCAGAATCCCTTTCCAAGGCAAAGAAGCTATATATTAGATCATTGAGGATACAAACATTACAGTGATGTGTTGCTGCTAAAGAGTAACAACGGTTTATAACCACGGTTGGATCTGATCTTTAAACATTGTGACAGGCCAGAAACAGAATGTATGAGTTTATACAAACGAAACATTATTGAGTTTGTATGATCTACACCCTGAAGAACTTTGTGTTAACTGGTTTAGATTTCACACTGTTCAAATAAACTCTGCATGATTCTTGCTCACAAGTCCATAGTTTTATGTAATTAATCCAAAACTGAATTCTGATGGTAAGAAGAGATTGTTGATATCAAAACCCTTGTTAGACCGGTTTGGTTCTGATTGTACCGGTATGTGTCTTTCAGCAGACGTTAAAAGTAGTTCGTTTAGCCCTTCTTCTCTCCAATTATTGGTGGTAGGTTTGCTTAACGAATATTATTGACAGGGGCATTTTAGTCATTTGATAATCCTCTTCCTCCTTGTAATGATCGTCCAAGTCTCTCAAAGTCATTATATAGTGGTACAAGCTTTTCTCTCAGTCTCCGGCAACAAATCACAGGCCTTTCCTCGGAGGTAAAGAGTTTCCCATTAGCTTCTTACCTTACTTGTCGCTTATTTTCATTAAACCTGAGCTTTTTTTTTGTATTTAGTTCTCCAAAACGATCAATTAGATATAAATAAGTATCAGACTGAGTAATTGTTTCATGAAGGTGGAATTGGATGATGGATAAAGAGAATGATCATGAAGTAGAGTGGCTTGAAGCTCAGAAGATAGAGACTAGCGTTGACTTGCTTGCTGCAGCCAAGCAACAGCTTCTCTTCCTCGCTGCTGTTGATCGTAACCGTTGGCTCTACGACGGCCCTGCACTTGATAGAGCCATCTACAGGTTTGATCCGACACAAAGTCATAGGTTCTTTTACTTTGTGTCAGACAATCGCTTGATGGGTTCTTTAAGTGATGTTTTTCAGGTACAATGCTTGTTGGCTTCCTTTGCTTGCAAAACACTCACTTAGTGAAGGGCTTTTGGTCCCTCCTCTTGACTGTGAATGGATTTGGCATTGTCATAGGCTTAATCCTGTAAGCTTAACACATAGTTTTGTCTTTAGCCAATATCATCGGTAGGAAGAAAAAAAAAAGATTGATCTTTTGAGTAATATGCTTTTGTGTTCATAGGTGAGGTATAAGTCTGACTGTGAGAAGTTTTACGGGAGGTTACTCGACGTATCTGGCGTTGTCTCTTCCGTGAATGGGAACTGCAAACTTGAAACTCAAGATTTGTGGAAAAGATTGTATCCCGAGGAGCCTTATGACCTTGACTTGGATAAGGTAGTCTCTGAAAAGTCGTCAGCTCTTGAGAAATGCACCAACTATGATTTTGTCTCAGCTGTAAAGAGGCAAAGCTCGTTTTACTACCAGGTAGCTTTTGTTGTTAAATCATCTTGAAAAGAAAATATATGATGATGATGTTTCTGATCTGTTGATGTGGTACTTGCGACAGGTTTCGAGATCCTATGTAAGCAGCGACGTCTTTCTACGAGAAGCTGTTGCTAGATATAAAGGGTTCCTCTATCTGATTAAGAAGAACAGAGAAAGGTCTTTGAAACGGTTTTGCGTTCCCACTTATGATGTTGACCTTATCTGGCACACACACCAGCTCCACCCGGTAGCTTACTGTAATGATTTGGAGAAGCTCATTGGTAAGGTGTTGGAGCATGATGACACAGATTCTGACCGTGGCAAAGGTAAGAAACTTGATACCGGTTTCTCTAACACTACTGCTCAATGGGAGGAGATATTTGGTACAAGATACTGGAAAGCCGGTGCAATGTATAGAGGCAGTACACCTGTACCTGTCGCAACTTCTCCTTATGCTTATGATGTTTTAGCCAAAGAACCTACTGCTAAAGAAGAGTTCCAGAGTTTAATCCAAGTTCCAGATGTGGAAATTGTTGAGGTAGTTTCTTCAGCTCTTCCTCTTGTTTATAGTTGCAGTCTATAATCCTTTTTGAAAACCTGCAGGTTCTCGTGGAGATTATCGAGGTTAGAAACATACCAGAGGGACATAAAGGAAAGCTCTCGGTTGTGTTTAGTAAATCCCAGCCTGATTCTCTTTTTGATGCTGAGCGTAGACTGACCATTTTATCTGAGGCTGGCGAAAAGCAAGTTGCTTTTTTCCAGTGTGAACCAACAGGAGAGCTTCGTTTCCAGCTTGTCTCCTCTTCACCTTCTAAAATACCAGTTTCGAGGGAGCCTAAAAGCTTAGGCTTTGTATCTTTGTCACTAAAAGAGTTCTTCTCACCAATTATTATTCAACTTTCTGTTGAGAAGTGGTTGGATTTAACACCCAGTAAAGGTAGTAAAACAGATCCGAAACCCATAAGCCTGAGAGTCGCAGTCTCGTTCACTCCGCCAACATTCAGTCCATCTGTTTTACACATGGTTCAGTCTAGACCATCGTGCAAAGGCTCTTGCTTCTTTCCAATCATCAGAAAGTCCCGTCATCATGCTAAGAGTTCAACACATGTTGTTGATGAAACCCAAACAGAGGTGATCTCACTCCAAATGAGGTATGGAGTTATAGACAACATTCTCCTTGCAAAATGAATGCATTCTCCTGTATGATAACACAAACCACTTTATATAGTGAAGGAGCAACACTTAAAGGTGATCATACTGCTCAAAGACAAGTGATTGGTGTGATGGACTCTGGTGAAACTCATGTGCTCGCAGAGTATACTGGCACTTTCTGGTCTTTGTTGGACTCGAAATGGTCACTCAAGCAAACGGATGTTAATACTCCGCTATTTGAGCTTTTGGGAACTAGAGTGGTATACTCTGCCCGTTTCACTCCAAAAGATTCTTCTTGCTTTGAATGTGTAATGCCTTTCAATGATGAAATGCTTTTGATTGGTTGTACAGGTGAAAATTTTCTCTGGGAGAAAGCTGGATTATGAACCAAAACACTGTGCAAACCGTAGAAGTGATCAAGATTTCATGACCCTTGTCGAATTCTCTAAGCATCATCCATATGGAAAAGCTGTAGCGTTGTTGGATTTGAAGTTTGGTTCCATTGAGGCAAGTGTAGACTTTGATTTTTTTTTTTTTAATTTCTTGTGCCTTTGTCTTCCACATTTGACTCTATTCGATATGCAGGCTGAGGAGAATTGGTTGGTTTTGCCTGGGATCGTATCTGCTTTCATACTCAATACTCATCTGAAGAAAGGAGGGTCCAATGGGTTTGATGCCACAAACAAAGTAGCGGAACAGGAAAGCGTTAAAAGTAATGGACTAAAAGAGGAAAGCAAAGAGACTATACTAGTAGCTACTGTGGAAAATAAAGTGAAGGAAAACACTATAAATGGGCATACTGCAGCTGCTGTCATAGCTCCTGAGAAAGGCAGTGGTTGTGGCGGGGGTGGTGGATGTAGCGGTGAATGTGGGAACATGGTGAAAGCAGCTATGGCTAGTGGTTGCGGTAGTGGTTGTAGTGGTGAATGTGGAGATATGATGAAAGCAGCAAACGCCAGTAGTTGCGGTAGTGGTTGCAGTGGAGAATGCGGAGAAATGATGAAAGCAACAAAGGCCAGCGGCTGTGGTGGTGGTTGCAGTGGTGAATGTGGAGACATGGTCAAAGCCGCAAAGGCCAGCGGCTGCGGAGGTGGATGTAGTGGAGAATGCGGAGACATGGTTGAAGCAGCAAAAGCTAGCAGCTGCGGCGGTGGTTGCAGCGGAGAATGCGGAGACATGGTGAAAGCATCAAAGGCTAGCGGTTGCGGTGGTGGGTGTAGCGGTGAATGCGGAGACATGGTGAAAGCAGCATGATCTGGTGTTTGTTGGGGTGACTCTAGTGGTTGCGGCTGGGTGATAAAAGTTAAACAACCGTTGTGGCTTGAAAAATCAATAGCAAACCGTTCAAGTTTGTATAATAAATAAAAGCTTCTCTTTGTTTTTCTTTCACTTAAGTTTGTTTTTCTTTTGTTTGTAAAAATGGAAAGCTTGTTATATATTAATATATGTTGCCTGGACACTAGTGGAGAGATACCCAATGCTGATGTCCTGATGTGAAGCTTAAGCTTGTTGCTTAAGTATGTTGATGGTTGCTACTTCTATACGTCTTCCACCAAAACCTCGAGTAAGGAATCAAGTTACATTGTAGCATTGGAGGCCGCTTGCAATTTACCATGTACTTGATTAGAAGTTATCTCTAATACATAAACATAACATTATGTTTGGGAGGGTCAATGTTAAGATACTGATAAGATATACAAGGACATATTCAAGTGAGTATCAGCTACTGACTCACGGCTTTAGGTTTCCTCTTGCTTCATTTACAAGTTAAACTACAATCCATTATTAGAACTAATAAAATACCCAAATATATAGTGAGTTTTGTATAAAGTTCGATCTTTTGATGTTTGCCTTTACATTAAACGAAGAATAAAAAAACAAAATTAGAAATAAATCATATCAGCTTTGTGCGGGTGATGATGAAGTTAGGTGACAGGCATGTCAACTTTGAAGCTGCAAAGCCTGATTTGTTTGTTTTTCTCCCTAAACGTGTCCTTTTGATCATGATGAATATAAGCCACATCACTTCTTTTCTCTTATAAATAGTTTTTTTATTGTTACTATTTGCTCTTATTTTCACTTTCACGTTGATTGTGTTCTTAGAATTTTGTTCATGCGCGTAATTACTTCACTACTTTTCTAAATAATTAGATTTTGGTTCTTTTTTTTTTGGGATTTGACAACTACCGCTATTGTTAACAAAATATAAAGTTGATGATCCACATGTTGAATTTAATGACTACACATATTTAAAGCATTTCTAATATATATTTTTATTTTTAATAATCGACTAACTCAAAAATAAATTGTATGATGACTATAATTGCTCTATTTTAATAATAATTTAATTTTTATTCTTCAAAATTATAGTAAAGTTAGAAAATATGTAGTTTCAATGAAATTTCAAGTGAAAATTAAATAAAGCTGAAAATTTCTTAGATTATATAATATAACAAAAAAATAAAGATATATACAAATAGATAATTTTACAAATTATAAATGTATTTACTAGTACAAAAGAATTGATATTTAAGTACCTACATATCCTATCTTGATACATATTAAAAATAGATGTTTTAAAAACCTGTTTTAAAAAAGAGAGATTTTAATTTCTATGTATAGGAAAAATATATAATTAAATAATAGATTTTACTGAATTACTAATTTTAAAATTATTACAAAATTTGCTCAGAGAATAATGTTTTGTGTTTAATAATGTATTTATTCTTTTTTTTGTTTTTAATATTTGTAAAATTTTAAAATATTTTTTAAGAGAAATTTATTTTTATAATAGTTTAAAAATCAAAACAAATTTGGTAATTTGTGTTACAGATAGTTTTCTAGCTTTAATAATTTTTTTTATAGATATTTTCTCAAGAAAGTAACTTTTTATAGATAAAATGGAATGGTAAATTTAATTAAAATTTTAGTTAATTAGTAACTAAAAATTGGATTAGGTACAAATATCGAGCAGGCAAAACCAAGTTTTTTCATCAAAAAAGTCAATTAATACTCTTTTTTTTTCAAAAAAAAAAAACCAACCAAGTTCAGTTTCAGTTAAGCAAAAGAAAATCAAGTTTAATTGCTGATTTATTGTCCCTCGCTGTTTCCTCTGTCAACTTTATAATTTTACGGTATTACTCCCTCCGTTTCATATTAAGTGTCGTTTTAGATAAATTTTTTTGTTACAAAATAAGTGTCGTTTTCGACTTTCAATGCAAAATTTATTAATTTTATGCTGCAGTTTATTTTTTCATTGGTTGAAATATGTTTAGGTGTATAGGTAATTGTGTTTTTATATAGAAAATATGCAAAACTAATTGTTTTCTTAATCCGTGTGAAAAAATCTAAAGTGACACTTATAATGAAACGGATGGAGTATTACACAAATGGGTAATTTTATCAAATAGTTATGTTTAAGTTTTTGTTAACAAAAAAGTCTTAAAAAGATATAACTTTTTTTTATTTTACAATTTTGAATATTTATTTTTTATTTTTTAAAATTTTAAACATAATTCCAAAACTCCATCACATAACTTTAAACCCTAAGTATAGATTATTTAACTCTAGAAGTATAAATTTATATTCACACTTTTTAATTAAAAAATTAATTATTTTTTATTTGAAATATATTTTATGATAAAAAAAATTTTAGGTCTGTCCTAAAATATTTATCAATAATAATAACTTTAATTCTTTTTACACTACCTATTTCCGTAATCTCCCAAATTTACCATTTGATTTTATTGCTCTGTGTTACTTTTTTCTGTACTAATTTTCACTGGGAAATATGCCAAATTTAGGTAGACAAAATATCAACCTATATGTGGTCCATAACTATTAAAACCTCAGATCATATGGAAAACATTTAATTTCATAGGTATTTTAGACCACTGAGACCCTTAAGTGTTAGGATGGTCCTATTTATATTTAAATAATTTTCTTAGCTTTATATAACAAAATAGTCTGATATATATACACGTTAATTACAATGTTTCCTTGAACCTTATCTTAATGAAACATTAAACACAAGATTGATTAAACATGTAGCAACACAAACAATATTTTATGATTTTCTAAAAAAAAAAAACAATATTTTATGAAAAGTGAAAACAATAATAAACACACGCATGTTATTTGTGGACCAACAAAAACAAAAGTAAGGACAGAATGGTCATTTGATATAATTTAATTTAAAATATATGAATATATTTAGGCTTCGTTCCAAACAAGAAACCTGAAACCATGTTACCTGTAACAACGACATGTATTTATTATTATACTCCTCCACGGATCCAACGTCTCAGACTCTTTCTCAGCCGTTGGATCTTACTACCATTTTTAGGCCCATACTTTTTATTTTATTACCAAAACTGCCACTCCTTTCATCTTTTGTTCTCGAGTGTTGCGCTTTTTGTTAAGCCTTCTTGTTCCTTTTTTCCATGGATGGACCTTGACCTCTGCTTCCCTTCTCTCACCAACGTTCGTGCACTTTCTCTCTCTCTTCCCCCCTTCGTTAGTTTCATCTTCTACTGTGTTTGCCTTCTCTCTCCAGGTACTAGCTCAAGAACACTGAATCTCTCCAGGTACTAGCTTCACTTATGTCAAGATTTGTTTTAACATTCAAGCAAAACTAAGTTTCAATGTAGATCGTTGTTGCTTGAACTGTGTTGAGTTTGAAAAGTTTCTTCATGCAATCTTGTTTGATGCTAAGCAGATAGGAACAAGTTGTACAAAACTAAAGATCTCATGTCTTATCGATTGCCAAGTGAGGACAAGAAGGGTCTGAAGGAACGCAACTACTTGGGTTTGTCTGATTGCTCCTCTGTCGACAGCTCAACCATTCCCAATGTTGTTCAAGACAGTGACAAGAAGAGCTGTCTCAACTTCAAAGCTACAGAGCTAAGGCTAGGCCTTCCTGAGTCTCAATCTCCCCAGAGAGAAACTGATTTCGGTTTGCTAAGTCCAAGAACTCCTGATGAGAAACTTCTCTTCCCGCTGCTCCCTTGCAAAGACCATGACTCAGGGCACAAGAATGCTGTTGTCTCTAGCAACAAAAGAGGATATCTTGCTAAGAGTGGTTCCAACAATGCACCTGCTGCCAAGTGTGTAACTAATGTGAACCTGTTTATGAGTTTTTTTATGAGTAAATGAACATAATGTGTTGTGTTCTGTAGGGCGCAGGTTGTTGGTTGGCCTCCAATCAGATCTTTCAGGAAGAACACAATGGCTTCTTCTACTTCAAAGAACACTAATGAGGTTGATGGGAAACCTGGTCTTGGCGCTCTGTTTGTGAAGGTGAGCATGGATGGTGCTCCCTATCTGAGGAAAGTAGATTTGAGAAACTACACTTGCTATCAACACTTGTCTTCTGCACTTGAGAAAATGTTCAGCTGCTTCACTCTTGGTGAGTTCATAAGCAAACTCTTGCTAACAAGAAATGAAACAAGAACAGTGAGTTTCTTCTTCTTTTTTTGGTTTGTGATGTCAGGTCAATGTGGACTTCATGGAGCTCATGGGAGGGAAAGAATGAGTGAGATGAAGCTGAAGGATCTTCTCCATGGATCAGAGTTTGTGCTTACTTATGAAGACAAAGACGGTGACTGGATGCTCGTTGGAGATGTCCCTTGGGAGTAAGCTTCTCTTGAACTCAGTTCCTTGTAAAGATGGACCAAACATGAGTTAAAAAAGATGGTTCCTTTATGAGTTGTTGCTACTTGCAGGATATTTACTGAAACATGCAGGAAGCTGAAGATCATGAAGGGCTCTGATTCTATTGGCTTAGGTAAGAGCCATTTTGTTTTGCCAACCACCTTCCTCTAAACATAATGGCTGTTGGTTTTGCTTTGTTTCAGCTCCAAGTGCAGTGGAGAAATCGAAGAACAAAGACCCAATCCCTCTCAGGGTTTGAAAGAGAAGATGCTCAAAACAAAACACACTATGCACAGTTCCAATGTTTCAGTCTTCTTTAATGATGTGTTTGAAAACTCTTTTATCTAGTCTTTTAACTAATTAGTAATTTGTGTTGTAAGACTTTGGAATCTCTTATTTTGTATGTGCTTGTTCAGAACAAATACACTTGCTCTTATGTGTGTTAACCTTTAATCTTCAAGACCTGTTTTTTTCATGTTTCAAATTTTTTTTGCTTGTAAACCTTTGCAAAATGTAAAATTAATTCAAAAGTTTACAATGACTGCAACATGAACATTCTATGTTCTACGGCTTGTGTTTTTATTTTAAGAGTAAACCAAGTAACCAGACCTTCCTTAAAGAGCATTCCTTAGTGATTTTTTTGAGAGAATTCTATTACTGATTTGTTTGTCAAGTTGGCAAAGAAGTTGGGCAGTGAATATTGGGAGGATTGCAGCAGGAAAATGTGTTGATTGTCACACAGAACCAGTTTGAGATTTTGTGAACCATTAACATTTAGCAAAAAGTTTAGTTAAAAATATTTGTTTCTTCAAATTTTGGAAGTTTAAAACCAATGTTTTACTGATTTTATCTAGAACCAATCATGTTTAATCCATGATATACGACGGGTCGAAACCCAACCGACTAATCCATGGAAACTATCCACCGGCACCAGACAGACCCATAACCGATCATGTTGTCATATTTATCATCAACAAAGACGTCAAGAACACGATTTCACTTTGTTTGTATATCTAGAAGCGAGCATTTTTTGTGTTAAACCACTAACATATCTCTTCTGGAAAACTGTAAATGAAGAAGTGGTTCATAAGTTTCCATGGGACTTGAACATAAGACATTTTGCGATTGTACCCGAGCTCCACCGCATCAAAAGACATGTCACATTATATAACAACCAAATGCCTTTGTGCCATTTTTGTTACACGAATGTTCATCCACGTGGTTTTTTTTTAGTTAAAGTTCAACTTATACTTATCTCGTTTTTTTATCCTGCTAATTTTAATTTTATGATGAAGACTGAAGACCAACCTTTTTCTTCTCTCTAATTATATGCAAAGCTTGATTTGTTTACTGTTAGTACAAAAGTCTCTAAGTGATAATTAGGATAAAAGTTGGTTATTGGTGGGTAATCCTGTATATGTAAAGACTACTAAAGAGCCTTTTTTCACACAAAGTGGAATACCAAATCATGATATTTTAGTTTATCAAAGAAGAATCCCTGGATTAACTTTTAGACTAATCCCAATAATTCACCTTCTAGATTAGGCATACCTCCTCTGTATGGCTTGAGTGCCCCAATGCTTATCAATACCATTATCTTGTATTTTTTTTTACATTTATAATGTTGTAGAATTCTTTTTTACATTTACGTAAATTTGGATCGACATGGCTCAATTATAAACTGATGTGATTGGTACATGTCACATGTAAAACTGATGTGATTTGTATATTTCACATGTAAAAAAATTGTTTTGTCAGTTAGAGGTAATTTGTTTTTTCACTTTCTATAGTGTGTCTTTCCTGCTGTGTTGATAAAGATATAACTTTCTAGAATTAAAAAAAAAAATCGACATTAGTAATTTTTTTTCACTTTCTATAGTGTGTCCTTCCTGCTGTGTTTGATACATATAACCTTACAGAATTTAAATAAAAAATAGACGCTGACAAAAAAATGAAAATAAAAAATAGACATCAATGTCAATTAGTCTTATCAAAGGATGGAGAAAGTGGTTAAGCACAAATATAGCACTTGTGAGTGAGTTTGTGGTTAGTGCACTCCATCATTGACTTTCTTTTCGAATTTGATTATTTTCCTATTCGTTAGGAACAATTATATCAAGCACACTTATATGTCTTGTTGGTGCTTTCATTCATACCAACCAAATAACTCTCTACAAAATCGAAATAATTTTAGATGCTTATCATACTTGACTTTGGTTGTAATGTTTCTGTGAAGATCAGAAATTATTCTTTAAATAAATTGAACTTGACCGAAAAAATAACTTAAATGAATTTGCAAAAGTAACCTGTTCGACCACTATAATTTGCATTGTAAAATTATCGCTCGATGACTCTTTCATGTGTTAATTAAATTTTAATGACAAAATTAATCCTCTCTAGACATAAATATTTTTAGGGAATTTTTTTAAATACTTAATTTTAAAAGCACAAATATACTTCAAATTCAAACAAATGCAAAAACAAGTTAAAATGATAGTGAAATTACAACAAATCTCTTGCGACAAAAAAAAAAATTGTTTAACTTTTTCAATTACAATCTTTCGCGTGAGAATACGTTCCTAGAAATCTCCTCTGAGAAGATTTCACTAAAAGTCTTCTTGTAAAATAAATTTTAAAAATAATTTATTTTTTTATAAAAAAAATATTTATATGGCACAAAAATTGAAATTATGTAACTATAAATATTTATAAATGATATAAATTTAAATTTACTATAATTGAATTGTTTTCAACACAGATGAGTGAAAGTAGATTGAGTTATGATAGTCTTTTGTTTAAGTTTTGGTAACATATGTTGTAATATTATTGGTATTTGTAGGATTAGATTTTGAAATATTATTTTATAGTTTTTTTTATTTGAAAATTGTGTTAGTGACTATCTAATAATTTTATTCTAAAACACTTTCTAAGTTTCTTTTAAGTTTAAGGAAAAGTTTTTGCTTAGTTATTTGATTATAGGGTTTTGAAAGACTTCCCAAAAACTTTATTGAGAAGTCTTCTAACATTTAATGTACTAGAAGACTTCCTGAAAGACTTCATTGCAAATATATCATCTCCCTCTTAAATTTTACTAGAATTTAGGTTTCCCTTCTAATTATTAATTTAGGAATTTAGGTTTCTCGCCTAATCTGAAGCTTTTCAAAAGTCTTCCATAAATCTTTAAGGAAGTCTTCTCATGTATTAGATATTTTTATAAATTGTATAATAGATATTTATAAATTGTATAATAGATATTTTTATTGGGAAAAATATCCAAATAATGTAATTATAAATATTTTTAAATGATGTAAATTTAAATTAACTAAAACTGAATTTTTTTCGACATAGATGAGTGAGTGTAGATTGAGTCATGATAGTCTTTGGTTTAGGGACTGATAACATATGTTATAGTATTATTTGTATTTTAAAGATCAGATTTGGAATCTTAACTTTAATTTTTTTTTACTTATATGTATTTAGTTTTGTGATATTAAACATTTTATAAGTTGATTTTAGTTTAATGAAGTGTGTTTTTTGCTATTTAGTTAATTATTTGATTTTATGGTTTGGAAGACTTTTAAGAAAACTATTCAAGAAGTCTTCCAAAAAATCTTCTAGTGCATTATGTTAGAAGACTTGTTGGACGAATAATAAATTGTTTTTAGAAAACTTCTTGGGAAGTCTTATGAACCGAAAATATTTAACTTGATTAAAATTTTTGTCTCTTTATATAATTTTTTTACATATTATCTCTCTACCTATCAAATGGATGCAACAAAAATGTAATGTTTGTCACTCTAAACCTCTCCAACCTCTCTCTACCTCTCCAACCTCTCTCTAATTTCTTTCAATTTGAAAACACCAAACCTTAAATTTATTTCTCATTTTTCTTATGTTTATTCTCATTAATTTATCTTATTTTTGCGGGTTTTTATTACATAATTTTTATCTTTTTCTCCTTCAAAAGTAGACTTATAAATTTTGGATATATATTTTTGTGTGTTTTTTTGAATTTTAAAATTTATATACTCAACCTAATGTGATTGTTTTTTATTGATTAATGATAATTTTTTTGAAGTCATTTGAATGCTTTTGAACATGCAGATTTTTTTAGATCTAAGTTAGATTTTGGAAGATGTTTCACAAGACTTCTCGGAAGACTTCTTGGAAATTTTGATGGTGGTTGGTTTATATATGAAAATGACAATATTATAAATATTTGATGAAAATAAAAATGATAGAGTAAAACACTCATTTTGAGAAAAAAATAATGATATTTTTTTAATAACTCGAATTTCTAGGATAAATAAGACAAATGAATTTATAAAAAAACATGGATTATTTTTGGGTTGTCTCCCAGTTTTGAATCATAATTGAAAAACACCCTATAATCATGTTAAATAATATTTTTAACTCCTTTTATATCTTAATTTTTTTGTTGCTCACATTTCATCCATTCAGTAGAGATACCTGGATACATAATAAAGTTACGTTTCAGTGCACTAGTTGGAAAAAAAAATCACATTAATAGTTGAAGGATAAATAATTATTATAAACATAAATTTAAATTAATAGTTATATTAAATGCATTATAGCTAGTATGAACAAAATAGATTACATTAATATTTCCTCTTATATTTTACCAAGAGTGTTATTTTATCACTTTTTCTTGTAATACAAAAAATATTATTTTAGAGTTGTAATGCAATTTATTTTTACTTTGAAATTAATATTAATTACAATATCTATTAGTTTTATAAATAAATTAATTTATTTTAGATAATATTTGTTAAATATCTGTTATTAAAACATAAATACATTACAATCATTTTTCTTATTTGCATAAAATATCAGAATAACACTTTTTACGAAATGGAGAGAATAATTTAAAAGAAAATGTTTTTTGTGGAAAATTAAAAATATATATGTATAAAAGGATGGGTACAATCTCAAAATACAGGTGGGAAAAATTTAGTTTCTACTAGCACCTATTAAATTATTGAATTTCTTATATTTTAAGGATTCAAGCTAGTGTTAGTGTTATCACTATGTTACTATAAAAGTCAAAAAATACGATATTAACCAGAAAAAGTAGATAAACAAGACTTAATATAAAGCCGGCTAAGGCAGGAGAGCAATTCACATGGCCGGACGACATTTTCCCAATATTTCCTAACAAAATTCAGTTTCTCGTCTCTCCTAACTTGAAGAGAATGATGAACACTAATGAATCTTCCTTCTAATATCTCATTATTTTAGTAGTTTTTAACTTCTCATTTCATCTCATTTTAATTTTAGATTGCATCTAAGTATTAATATTATATTTGCATACATAATTACATAAAATAAGGGCTAGAAATTTGAGATTAATTTAAAAAGTCGTTTCTGATATTCAAAAATCTACAACCGAATTGAAAACATTCAAAAGTTTAAGGACCGTTCATATAATAAAAGAAGAAATTGCCACTGATGGAGATCACGAGCTTGTTTCGCCATGGGTTGTCTACACAGTTGAATCTCGCCCGGTCCACTGGCAGGAGTCACAATGGACGAGGAGGAATGCGGAATCACGATGCGGCTTGAGATGAATAGTCATTTTGCGATCTATGAATTAGGTAAATTAGGTGTTCTTAATGTTAGATTTGTTTTGATCAAGTTGATTCAGAACTTGTTGATTTCATACTCGGAATATGTTTGATGAAATATTTGAATTAACCTAATATTGTATTTATCATATTTAACCATTAAAAATTGATGTTAAAAATATTAAATGATTAGCATATTGTGATTTGTGCATACTTGGTTATGTTAGTCCAATGAAAATTGATGTTAATTCATGATTAACATATAGATCATTGTCATAGAAGTGGATTAATCTAATTGAATAAGATCTAGAGCTATAATATTTGTTGATTGTTTTGTTGGAGCATCTTAGATTGGATTTTAATCACCAATATTGATTACTTTGTTCATAAATTTATTTTTATCATTTGATTGAAAACTTGATTTTTGAACTTGCTTCTTATTGAAATTGAGATCATTTCGTTTATTTTATTAGAATATTATTTTGGTTAATAAATTTCACTTTTACTACTTAAATTAAAACGTGGATTACATTCTTAGTGTTTGAGATCTTCTTTGGTTGGTTTGGCACTACTTGTACTACAATCATACTGATGAGTAAACTTAAACCACATCATCGTCGCAAGTGAAAAAAACTAGTATTATGGCGAGTCGACATACTTATTGTGGTGTTATGTCATTCAAAATTTCCATAAATATGTTAATAGAAGAGAGATCATTATTTAAGCCGAGACTTCCTTGAAGTTCTTTTGCGTTGGTCGTTGATCTTTCTTCATATATGAAGTAAATTATATTTTGTTACAAAATAACATGATAAATTTCATTGTCTTAATAATAAGACTTTACTGTGTCTCAAACCATATAAATGAGCACCGCTAAGATATCATATCTTGTTTCCTATATTTAACTACATTCTTGTTTGGGAAAATTTCATAAAAATACCCCAACTAAATTTCATTAAGCTTTTTAATACCCCAATTTTTTCTCTACACAGTTTAATATCTCAACTAATTATTTTGCTCATTTTAATATATAAACTTTTAAACTATGCCTATTTTACTACCCAGAATTTATTTATTTTAGTTAAAATACTAATAAATTTCAAATGAAACTTAGAAAATCTCAAAAAATTACAAAAATACTCTCAAAAATTCTAATTTTATTGCTTGTTTGAAAAATAAAAGTAACTAAATTTTGTATAATATTAAATTTCGTAATATAATTTTAAATTTTAAAATATTGAATTTAGTTTATTTTCTGAAATAGAAAATAAATTCATTTTTTTGACATTTAAGTTTAATTTTATAAAAATTAAAAAAAAATCTGATAATTTATTTGCCTTCTTTCCTAAATGTTAAAAAAATTAGAAAATTTACATATTTTCTCTTAGATTTTGGATTTTTTAAAAATTTTGTTTGAAACTTTGTAGTATTTTTAATTAAAATAAATAAAGTTTGGGTATTAAAATGAGCATAGTTTTAAAAGTTAGTATATTAAAATGAACAAAATAATTAGTTGAGGTATTAAACTGGATATCAAAAAAGTTTGGATATTAAAAAGCTTAACGAAATTTAGTTGGGGTATTTTTATGAAATTTTCCCTTCTTGTTTTACAGATCTTTTAAAAAAATTGTTTAAAATAAAACGTAAGGGGCCAGGCGAATATTTATGGTATAAATGTAGAAGTGTTGTATATATCTCTAGTTCGTAGTCAGTGGATTCAGAAGAATATTGGTCCCAGTGTAATGAAAGCTGGTGGCTATTATCTCTTTTTGTAGGGTTAACTAAGATTCATAGTTGAGGTCCAATCTTACAAAATGACCAAGAAATATTACACCTAATGAGAAAAAATACACCATTACATATATATATATATATATATATATATATATATATTTTTTTTTTCATTAGGTACAATATTTATCAATCATTTAATTAGTAAGATTGAGGCCGCAACTATGAATCTTAATTAACCTTTAAAACAAGAAAAATAATAGCCACTAGCTTCTAATACACTAGATTACATGTTAGTGTTCGGGTGGTATATGATCTCCGTAATGATTCTAAAGATGGTTGATTTGAATTTGTTACTTTCAAATTATTTTTTAATATATGGTCAGACGACATAAATACTATTTATTTTTACGAACAATCGGGTTTGGTTGATAATATATGAAAAAAATACACCGTTGAAGGTAAAGATAAGAAAATCAATTATTATCCACCTGCTATATCCAAGTATTCTGTACATTTGGCCATTTCAAGTGGATGATAACTGGTTTTCTTATCGTTGCTTTTAACGATGTATATTTTTCTTGCTGGGTACAATATTTTTTGGTCATTTTACAAGATTGGGACCTCAACTATGAATCATAATTCTTTTTTCCAACCCTTACAACAAAAAGAGATAATAGCCACTAGCTTCCATTACACTGGGATCAATATTCTTCTGAATCTATTGACTAAGAACCAGAGATATTTGGGGCTACCGATCAGTTTGAGATGAAAAAGATGTTTTGGGTTTTCTCAAAAAGATGTTTGGGGCTACCGATCAGTTAGAAACTGATAGTACTAATTAGGCCTCCTTGCGGTTATGATTTTTTGTTAGTGAAATTTGGTTAATTTAGTATGTATTGTTATTTTATTTTGGGTTTTAGAAGTGTTTGGATATGGATTGAAATATATAAGTATAGATAAATTTGATGGATATGGTTTAACGTAAATAATATTTATAAAGTTACACGGAGTTGAAATTTTGGCCAAAAATATAATATTTTGGCGAAGTAAATTTTGTTCCTTTACTGTTGCAAAAGTGTTAAAATTGTTCTTTTAATAAATTCATCATTTTATTACATAAATTATTTTTATTTTAGTAAATATATGCTGTAATACTACAATACAAACTCTAGTCATTGTCAATTTTAGAATTTAACCAACTTATAAAAAATAATGCATACGTAATACGTAAATATTACTAACTAACTCTGATTTTAATTCATTTTTAATTGGTTACTATAATTCACAATTTATGGACCACGTCTTATATCTAATACTTGACTGAAAAAAACTGATAATGGATCAGTCCACAGATCATATGGTCTGTCTCACAAAATATTTCTTCTAAGCTGCGTATTTAGTCAAATTATTCTTATTATATACACTCTAAAGAGCCACTATCTTCTAATCATTTCAGTCATTCTTTTAAGCGTACCCACAAAAATACATATTTTTTATTAGTTATGTTTGTTTGGCGTACGTAATTCATATGATATGTATTTCATATCTTCTAATTATTATTATTTTTTAAACAAAAGTCATACATTATTGTTGAAAACAAATAATATATTTAAGACAAAATAGTATACAATATTAGTTAGATATGAAGCTATAAACTAATACTATCCAAAATTTGGGTTGACTAGTCGCCTAAGATTTTTCCATTCATCTCTTTTCTTTTCTACAGGTCTAAATAGAAATTGAATTTTGTTGGTGACGCCATCTAGAAAATTAATTCACACTGCTAATATGAATTTTATTCATATTTTGAAATCTATATATACAAAATGTAGCTTCAGATAGTTACGAAATTTTACATCATATTGATTTTTGCGAGTACATACAAAAGATATAGGTAAACGGTGAAAAAAAAATTAATCTAAATAATTTTCTAAGATAGTTTGATCAAAGTAAACTAATATTAGTGATATTAAATAGGATGAATACAAAGTACAAATCAAAAGATAATATAATTCAAAAGAGTATTATGAGGTTTAAGTGAGTAATTCAAAAAGTGTATATCAAAGATGATCTTAGTTTGTCCATTTATACTGCTCATCTCATTTCAACTGTTATGCATATTTAGGGCGTAGGTGTCATGCCTTGTTCCGGAGATCTCGGCATGTAACATAATCTTTTGACAATAAAGTGGCCGGTTTTGATTGATATCAGTGGACTAAGAATTCCCTACTTCAATCTTGAGGTAGTAATTTGTACTGGAATAGCTAGGCTTTGTCGATATATCGTGTGATCATATGTCAATATAACATGTTTTGATTGGGCTTTACTGAGTTGTATTTGTATGCTAAATCATCTTCCAACAATTACCTTTACCCCAACCATTAAATAGCATGTTGTCCTTTTAAAAGACAAACACATCTGGAAGCGTAATTTTCGTATGCTTTGACCTTATTCATCAGAGGGGTAATAATTACTTATGATAGAGGGCTCAAGATCAGCGGTTCTTCTCCTCGAGATAGCCTTCCACCATTGATCATTTCTTGATCGAATGGCCTAAAGCAAAAGATATCAAACTGTCTTTTCGCAAGTGATATATCTTTCAAAACCATCAAAATCTAAGCGATATTTATGGTTTAGATACGGGAAAGACGAGCTTTGATATTCTTTAAATCTGATTCCTAATGTTTTTTGGGGAAAAGGTCTATCAAGGGTGAAAAGTTTGTTTATATGCATCTCTTGATATTTCTTCGACAATTGAGTTTCTCCGAAAAAATATTTCTCTTGCCTTTATTTAAGTCATCTAATTCATCCATTTTTATGCATTCTTTTCTTTGGTACTTCCGAAAGAAGAAACTTATTTCTTTCGATAATTCTACCCTCGCTTGGTCAATATTTTTGAGATTTGATGTTGGTAGGAACGCTAGACGTTATGGTCCCCACCCTCGACCATCGCTGTAGATAGAGAACCTCTTGTCTTTCCGGCAAAGACATCATATTTCGTGGGAGAGAATCTTGAGTTTGCTGAAACCGTTGGAGTCACCAAAATCACTTCGACCAGAGTTCTGTTGCGCATATAAGACATATTCGACGTGTGTGGACTTACTTCCCAACCCATCGATTCTTTCTCAAGGTTATGAGCTTCCTTCGGCTCATCTTTCCCCAGATGTCTCTAAACTTTGTTCGTACATCGTAAGAGCTTGAGAAAAGGGGTGACTTTCGACATTTGGGAACTTCCAACTCTTTTTAACGTAAAAAGACTCCAGGATCTATGTGTCTTTTTTTTGGAACCTCACCTAGGATGTCATATCTTTTACGGGTTCCCGAGGGAGGAGGAATGGAAAATCAAATTCTTCTTTAATATTAGTGAAGCCTCAGTCGGCGATTTTGATTTTGATTTCATTCCCTTTGACTGAGTCGTGTTTGTTGGTAGTGCTCATGAAGCTTGTTTATTTGTGCTTTATTTTTGGCGTTGATTGATCGATTTCCCTATACTTTGTAGATTCAGTGGAGACTTGACCTCTCAATGTTCTTTTCTTGGAGTTGGCCAAACGCTTACGGACTGGAAATACTTTGTGGCTTTCTTTTAATAAACTACGATTCAGAGGGCTCTCAATCCCCTTATTCATGCTAAAAACCGATCAGGATCGTATCACCTATTCAAGGTAAAACACCTTTCTTTTTGCCATTTTCTTCTCGTAATCATGAATTATATATTTCTTGGTTAATCATTTTAGCAAAGGGAGGATTAGTGAATCTTCCTCGCATCTCTCCTTTCCGCTACTCTTCGAACACCTCGACGATGACAAGGAAATCTTTTCCCAATTGTTGAGCTGGATAAGAGATAGCATGAGCTTCCTGTATAAGACATAGTGATGTTTTGTCTACTTTAAGTTGTTCGTTGATACTCCTAAACAATGAAGGCGGAGATTCTGTTGGTGCTGAGGAACCTCTGGTGGTCTTACCCACCATTCCGAATACTCAGGTTAGACCTCGGGAGATCTGAGTTGCATCGAGCTCGTCTGCAAAGAGTTTTTATCGAAAAGGATGTTGCATCACTCCTCCCAAAGTGAGAGTAGTAAAATAAGCGCTTACGATGCTCCTTTAATTATGCAAAGGATGTCGCGATGATGGAATGTTGGGAGATTGCGGCATACATGCTATGAAACTTTAAGGGATTCAGGGTGCCAGTTGTCGTCTTTACAAAATCTTGGGGAAAAGAGGCATATATAAAGGCGGTGATAGCTTCTATAAAGATATTTGAGAAAATTTTGTTTTTTGGATGTCATGTAGGTACTTACGCCTATCGTTGTTTCTATGATTGTAGTCTGTTAAAGCTACCAGCCGCTGCTGGAGGTTTGCAAGAAGCGATCACGGGATTGTTCCTAAGGTAGAGGTCTCAAGGAGACGAAGAAAACACTTTCGCGTTAGGATGGACAAACAAGCAACTGAATGAGAAAAAAGCAGAGTCATCCCACGCGAGGAGAGTGGCGGAAGCCCAACTCAAATCTATTCAGGAAAAGTGTGCATCCGTGTTACCCTTGCAAAATAAGTTTTCATCGGAGGTCGTTTCTTTGATATTATCTCTTGAGAGGGAGCTCCATCGAGCGATTCCAGATGTGAAGAAAAAAATATCTGCCAAGTATCAAAATTTCTCGCCGTGGTGAAAGAGAGACAAAAGGTGAGATGAAAAGTCACTGTAAATGAATCCAGGGGACATTGCCAAAGTTGGTCCACTGCATAATATGTCTAATGGAGAGACCTACGTTGAAAAGGTGTTGGCGGTGATGCTTCACAAGGAGGATATTTGTATTGCTATGTGGTATGAAGCATGAGTATGTGAGATTTCCTTTGGAAATTGCCCGTTCTGGAGATCTCTAATGGACCGATGGAAGAGGCACATAGGCCGAAGGGTAGTCCTTCTATTTCCTTATGTGTACCGCCTTTTTTTTTTTGGCTCAAGAGATGATTTTTTATCTGAAAAAGTGCTTAAGAGGGATTTTATCCAAATAAATGCCCATAATTAGGCTCCTTTTGCTTCATTAATCTTTGCTGCAGCCGTAATATGTTGCTTTTTATCACTTAGAATCCTTTTGAGGTTCATTCGTGCTTATATAGATGTAAGGCTGCTTTTTATTATCCAAAGTGTATTTTTCGACGTGTTTTCAAATTGTTTAGCAGTTACTTTAAGATAAATAGGAACAAATTCGTAAGTGTTTCTTAGACAGATGAAGACGTATAGGTTGTTTTATTGAATATATAAAAACAAGAACAAGTATAAGCAATGTACTTTGATAGAATGCTTGAAATGATAGCTCGATTGTTGAGTTTTGACCACACCAGACTGTTGCGCATAGTGCTTCCTAGCGAAGTACCGAGCTTGGAAGCACTTTTGTGGTACTTCATTGAAAAGATTTATGTGGTTCCTCCTGGCTCTGCAGTGTTTTCGAGCGAATATCTAAGCTTGGGAACACGATTGTAGTATTCCTAAAGTTGATTTTTGAAAAGAAAGAAACGGCGGGTGGTTGTGCTCTTGGGAAGAGCTGCCTACATATCATGTTAAGGGATCAAACATATACCTTGTTTTATTTTTGAGATCATACTCAGTCATAATAAAGTTTGAGGTTGAAATAATTTCAAGACTTTGGTAATGGTACGTTCAGTTTGTCATTGAATAGTTCATAGTCGTTGGATCGAATTACTTTGTTGACTCGGTAAGGACCTTTCAAGTTGATCCCTAGTTTTTCGACACCTTTATCCATGTTATCACCAAATGTTTTTCGCATTACTAGGTCACCTACTACAAATCATTGTTGTCTAAATCTAGAATTTTAGTAGCGAGTGGATGCTTTTTGTTAGTTTAGAATCCATATCAGAACGAGCAAGTATTTATGTTGCCGCAGTCCTCAAGATGCCATCAAATCTATTATATCCATTCACCACCTCATGAATTAGTAAGGGAAATATGTTGATGATAACATCTCAGTTGGCATTTAGATCAATGGTGCATAGCGCTGACAATTTTCTCACTTCAGAGAGTACGTCTTGCTATCCTTAGCCATTGTTGGCTAGAAATATTCTTACTTTTAATGCGAATGGCGAGAGTTTGTCCACTCGAGTGGAATCTGCTTTTACCTGCATGCATTTTTTCATGATCACTAGAGCTTCCTTGCCATGAACCATGTGAGGTAAGGCTCTGCAAGACTACGTTTATATAATTTATCATCCATTATACAATAGTGTTAGCTCTTTGCTTTTACCTTTCGACCTTCCTAACGATTAGAAGTAATAGTCCGGTGGAGAATGTATTCAATTAATGGAATTTTCCAATCGAGACGGTTCAGGAACTTCTCATTACTTCTTTGACAACTTATTGATGGGTTCTCCTTTTCTGGAGTTTCGCCAAAGTCTGAGCTATGAGGTTAATTTCCTCCTTTCGGTGTCGATCAGACATGGTGAGTCCTTTTAGGTTTGTTTTTAACATGTTCATTAGAAGTAGTTGTGGTACCTTGTTTTTGATGCTCCCATAGTATGCAAGGGGTACTCCTTGAGGCAGACATGGTGATGCTCGCGACTGATATAGTTTTCAAGGCGATTGATGCTGGTTTTTTTATCATTTCAATTGGTATGACTCCCAAAACCTTGGGATTAGAGGTCAATGTCAGAGTGGCTAGAGCGCAGGTGGAGGTGTTTATCCTACGAGGTATCCGAATAAGCGTAAACTAGTCGAACTGGTTTCGAGGTCGTGGACCACTTTGACGTATGCTTCCATGTGTTCATTCCGAGCCTTGTATTCTTTGTTGAATTAGCTAGAGACTAGCTGTTAGTCGATGTGGGCTTGGATTTTGCGGACCCCGAAACCAATTACTAGGCATAATCATGTAATGAGGGCTTCGTATTCAGGTTCATTATTAGAGTGATGAATTCAAGACTGAATGATTGTTTTATGACCTCGCCAGTGGGGAATGCTAGTTTGATCCGACTCCAGATCCATTATGGATGACGCTCCGTCGACATGGAGGGTCCATGCTTTGGATTGAGAATTATTGTCGGAGTCGTTGGGAACTAGTTCATTACGAAATTTGCGAGAACTTGAGCTTTGGCATAAGTGCATAATTGATATTCGATATCGTATTCACGGAGGTTGATAGTTCATTTTGATAGCCCTGTTGATTGACTTGAATTGTGTATAATGATTCGTAGTGGGTAGAAGACCGTTTTTCACCTTTCTCTTCTCGTATATGGACTATGCTGACGGTGGTTGAGGAGACATCTATGTAAAGGTAGAGGGCTCTCCATCTTCTGGTTTGACTAACTTGGGTGGTTCTCCAAGGTAGTTTTTCAATTGTTTGACTCCTCTCATTAAAACTTTTATTAATTATAGAAAGGAATACATTTGTATGTCGATTAGGAAATAAAATCTGTTAAGGGTTAATATTCTCTCGGTCAGTCGTTTTACCTTTTTGTTGTTTTTGGAGATGACATATCAAAAAACGCGCTTATTTATTTGAGGTTCGCTTTGATACCTCACTATATTACTAAGTCTCGAAAAATTCATCGGAGAGGATTTCGAAAGTACATAACGCAAGATTATTTATTGAGGATTGTAAAGAATTATGTAATTGATTGACATTGTCCATCATTTTTCGGGTTTGACTACCATATCATCTATGTAAACTTCCATAATCTTACATACTTAATCGACGAACAATTTATCTCAACAGTAACTAAGTAGCTCCGACATCCTATAGACCAAAAATATCACTTTTACCAGTAAGTACCATGATTTGTGATCAATGTTGTTTTCTCTTCATTCTCAGATTTCGTCGTAGTCTGATTAGAGTCCGAGAACACATCCATGAAAGACAGCAACTGGTGCCTGGCCGTGGCCTCTCCGAGCAGAACTCAAATTGTGCCTTATTATTTCTCCAATCCAAATCTTTACACGTAAATGCCTCCAAAATCATGGAGATTGCACTTATTTATTTGGATCATAATGTAAATTTATTATTATATAGTATAGATAAATTTTGGTCAAGAAACGTTGAAAAAATGTTGGGACATAAAAGTATATAGTATAGTTTTATACTATTTTTTTGTTAAAAAAAATAGTTTTATACTATTGAAGATCTCGAATGCAATTTCCAAATCTTGTTGGGAGGTCAAATGATAGAAGGCTACATTGACTAGCCGTCATAACTTCGAGCTTTATCATGTAACTAAACCAGCTCTGTATAAAATCCTTTCAAGGCTTTAATATTAACAATCGACTAATTTAAATTACACTCAGTCGTCATCTATTCAGGTTTTCAACAAAAGAAATATACTGTACTAATTTTCAACTTAACTACTTATAAAGAAAATAATTGTAAAACTGTTTTTTTTTTTTAAACTTAGTTATATTTATCGGGTGATTATGGTCGGGTGGTAAGGAGACGGGGCTAGAACGCTAACACGTTTCAGGTTCGACACATCTACTACGCGAAACTAAGTCACGATTATCTTGGTCACCTAACACGAATATGAGTATGTGCTTTATGGCCCATTTGAATATCTGGAGAAATTGTATATCCGTGGACTACACACCCCTACGTTAAGAAAAACTCAGTTATTATAAAACTTTCATAAATGGTTAAACCGTGTTTTAAAATAAATTCATTATTTTTTATATTCCAGCATGAGTAAATAATTAATTTCCAAATATCTTTTTTGTCATCAACTTATTTCATTTTTTGGGTAATACATCAATATTTTCATATTTTAAAATAACTATTTGCATTGTAGCTACTTCGTAAACCTATATAAGTTTGTTCATTTCATTCACAACTCCTTTCAATTGCTTTGCTTACATGAATTATGACAATAATATGTTTGGCATATCATTAACGCAAGAAACACTTGTTAGTGCTTAAACCGTGATTAGATTACTATGTTTATGTACTTATCTTAAGACTACTACTAGACGTAGATATATGTCTGGTCCTTGAACATGCAAAATAGCCAAACAGGTAGGTTTGGCATGCAATGTACGTTAAAAGCTGTAACAAAACAGACAATAAACACAAGAAAGATTAGGAGGAAAAAGTGATACGTAGTAATAAATAATTGACATGGATAGAGATAAAATAAAAATGGACCGACCCATTACAACAACTTTAAAATGTACAGCGTACACAGACTAAAACAGTAGCTATGGTTTCTTTGGCGTATCTGTAATAAATTGTTCTGGGGATCTTCGTCCTATCTCCATGTCATTCACTATCACTACATTCATTTATTGATGCTTCATTATCTTCTTTTGTTTTTTCGCCGATCTCTTATTTAATTCGTTCCATATTCTTTATAGCATTGATTTTTTATAGTCGCATGTCGACTTTCTTTGGTTTTTAATGTGACAATAACACTTTTGTTATGTCCTTGAAGATATTTATTAAAAAGTGCATTTAAATTTATTTGATGTGTACCATTATATCTTTAGAGTGTTTACTTTGGACATATGATCGTTATTACTTTTATTTTATTTTTGTAAAAATTATTACTTTTTTTTACCACTAAAACATGTTTTTTGTTGAAAATTTCCATTAAAACAGATTGTACATATAATTCTTATGATAACTCTCCACTACTCCAATGTATCTATAAACAAAACCAATACGAATCAATTCTCTAAATAGGCCAGTTCAAATACTTTAGATGACTACAATTTGGGATACAAGTACTAACTAACCTTACATTTTTTATTAATTAGGTAAACGACCTTGACTGTATGTGAATAATCTGATGGTTGATTACAGTTTTACTTTCATATTATTAAATCCGTAAATAATCTAACACGCTATTATAAATACTATTGTTTGAATCATTTGATGTAGATACAATAACCATAATGATTAGACCAAACCAAATTCGACCATAGAGATTAACCAGATCCGACCAAAGAAACAAACCGGCCGACCAAGATTTTCTTTTTCCTTGTTGGATCAATGTTTTCATTTTCCATGTTTATCTAGGAATGTTATCTTTCCATTTATATTAATGACGGTCTAATGTAATCCTTATATATAAAGAACACCCATTGATTGAGATCAATAAGAATATACAATTTCCCCATTACTTTTACAACAACTATTATAAATAACTCGCTATTTTATAATACCACACAACTAATTTCTTCAAGATTAACTATCCTAAATGATCATCATCAAATAATAGAATAATTAAAATAATAATAATTAAATTCTGGTAAATATTCTATCCCATCAAAATAAGTAGTTAAATTAGATTTTGTAACAAGTGTATAAATGTAAGCCCTTTCTAAAAGAACCTTTCTCAAAGAAAAACACAAGTGTAAAAATTGCCGTCTACGTGAAAAATTGCAAAATTCTTTACCACCCATAGTATTTTTTAACTTTCATACCGTTACTATTAGTATAGAACCTCATGAGTTTCAGCATTATTGTTAAGCCATAAATGTCTGAACAATTGTAGTTGGTATCATAACAGTGGCAACATGTTTATTTTCTATTCATCAGGTGATGGCTTATCGGATCAAGTCTCGATTCGAACATTAAATGAGTTGCATGGATCGATATATAAACAAATTAAATGGCGCACATCCATAGATGCAATAATCGATATCTATGCAATAATGCATTTATACTTTCACCGAATTGTACTCCCTCTATTTGATAATATAAGAAATTGTAGCAAATTTTTCTTTTCAATATAGACAGTTTTAATAACTTTTTATTTATTGAATATTATGTAACCAACTAAATTTTATAGATTATTTATACTTGATTAAAATTATATAAATAATCTTTCTTTCGCTTCATTTAAGATAAATGTTTGAAAAAATTGTTTTAGAAAAAAATTATTTCACAAAAATTATTTTTTTATGTTTTCTATGAAAATATTGTAAATTTTAAAATAATTGAGTTTATTAAATTATTATTGATTAAAATTATAAAAAATAATATATTTAAAATAGTAATTTAATGTGTTTTTAATACATATAAAACACTAAAAATTTATTTTGTGAAATAGTTGGAATATTTTTAAGAAGCAACCATTTTTAAAATATTGATGTTTTTAAGTAAAACTACCTACAATTTGAAACATATATATTTATAAACTAACCCAATCATATTTTCCTATCTACTGCATTTAACTCTGTCAAAGATCCAATAGTGTTATTCAAGGAAAAGACCAATTAGCATATGCTCTTCTATTTTGTAAGTTGTACTACTTCTACAGTTTAAATCCAAAGTTTTGCCATGTGAAATTTTTAATGATGTACCAACCATGATAATAATTTATTTTTTGTTGTTCTGAAGACTGAGTCTAAATCGCATTCAAAAATATAACTTGACTTTTAGGTTTCAGCTATGTAAATTGGTTTATAAATTTCATTAAAATATCAGGAGATTATATATATATATATATATATATAAATTATGTGGTTAATAAATTTCTTGTTCTCACTTTCATACAAATATGTTTAATTTCCATTTTATTATCATTTACAATATATTTTAAAGAAATTTCTATATTCAATTCCTCAACCAAATTTCATTTTATTTGTATAGAAACTGTTTTCATCAAATTAATAATATATTCCTTTTGTTTTATTAAGAATATCATTTTGACATTTTTATTTGTTATACAAAAATGTCATTTAAAAAAATTTAATGTAATTTATATTTATTTTAAATTTAATGTGAATTACAAATGCATTGATCTTATAAATATTTTATTTTTTTAAAATATTATTGATTAAATAAATATAATTAAAAAACCATAAATTTATTTCAATCATTATTTTAATTTTTATAAAAAATTTGAAGTGCCACCCTTTACAAAATGGAAAAAATATTAATTAATAATGTATATCGATAATTTAGTGTATTAATTAGTACTCACTCTGTTTCCTTTTAAATGATGATTTAAGTTTTTATTTTGTTTCAAATAAAATATTCTATACAAAATTTTAGTGGTATTTGATATTTTGACTATTTATATTTTATTGTATAATTTTGGTTCAGTTAGTTTTAATTAATACATAAAGAAATAAAATTACTACTTTTTTAGTTGGTATGCAAAAATCTGAAACATTAAGTAATATGAAATAGGTAAATATGCCAAAATGATAATATATAAGACTAGTTTTTAAAAGTTAGTATCAGTCGTTTTAATAGGCTTTAGTAGTCTATAGCCTATATGTTTAGATTTTTTTATGGTAGGATTAACTATTATATGTGTTTCAGGTTCAAATTAAGTGGTGAAGATGATTTCCTCTTAATCATCAGTAGGGCTATGATATTGCCTGTAACCCATAAGTTTTCTGTTTATAAAGAGTAGTACCAAAAGCAATGATTTTATTATAATTACCCATGGAGAAAGAAAAGCAATTAGAAATTCAGTAATAATTTATAGAAACTCTAACTTTAGCCTTTAGAGAGGTCAGTTAATATTCTTTAATCTCTATAAAATAAAATAAAAAAGCTAATATAATCCACTAACTAATCTTCATTCTTCCACTATTATTGACAAAAAGGACTCCTTTTTAAATTCAACCCTCCCACCATCTCCCTTTCTCTTCATCTCTCAATTTCTCATAGACTCTCTCTCTCTGTCTGTGTCACTAACATCAACGCACGAGAGTCACGAGGTAGTAGAAGAAGAAGGAAGCGAACATGATAAGAGGCTGGAGAAGAGCCTTTTGCACTTCCATTCCCAAAGACAGACACGACGACGACAACAACGGAGTTCTTGATTCACCGGAGGCTCACCGTTCCCAACACAAACCCAGTTCCAAGTTCGGTTTTTTCTCAACTCCATCTACTCCTCGTTCTGTTTCCACTCCCTACAGCCTCCGTTGTCGGACTTCTGCAGCCACCGCCGTCGCCACCGCGACACCTTCTCCGTCTCTTCCCGGAACTCCAAAGCTAACGTGCAGAACAACCACCGCCGAAACAACTCCGGTCACAACGCCGACGAGAACCAGCAGCATCGTTTCTTCTCCGGCGAGCTTCACCCTCCTCAAATCCAAACTCCGGTTCAACAAAGTAAAGAGCAGCAGCAACAAATGTGGAATCTGTTTACAGAGTGTGAAACCAGGTCAAGGCACGGCGATCTTCACGGCGGAGTGCTCACACACGTTTCATTTCCCCTGCGTGACCTCACGTGCCGCCACGGATCATAACCGGCTCGCTTCTTGTCCGGTTTGCGGTTCCTCTCTGTTGCCTGAAACTCGAAATTACAGTAAACCGGGTTCTCAAACCGGACAAGTGACGACCCGGTTAAGAGTTTACAACGACGACGAGCCTTTGGTTTCATCCCCTATGTCTCCCGCCGGTTTCCACACCATACTTGAATCAGACGAAAACGAAGACGGCGAGTTCAGTGGATTCTCCGTTAGTACGCCGTCACCTTTAACGGCGAAGTTATTAACGGATCCTTCTTTAAGAAACGTGGAGGTTAAGCTCTCGCCGGAAGCTGCGATCGTTGCAACGGTGAAAGGTTACGAGACTTACTCCGTCGTCATGAAGGTGAAATCACCGCCGTTTCCGACGGCGCGTGGAACGGCTCGTAGATCGCCGGTGGATTTAGTTACTGTTTTAGACATCGGCGGGAGAATAGAATCGCTGAAGCGAACGATGAGGCTGGTGATTTCGAATCTCAGGGAGACCGATCGTTTATCGATCGTCGCGTTTTCGTCGAGCTCGAAACGGTTATTGCCGTTACGGAGGATGACGGCGAACGGGAGGAGAGGAGCAAGAAGAATCGTGGATATCATCTCCGTGTCTGGCGCCGGAGTCGCTTGTAACGGCGGAGGAATGAGCGCGAACGACGCGTTGAAGAAGGCGGTGAAGGTGTTAGAGGATCGCCGGCAGAAAAACCCTTTCGCCACCGTGTTTGTTTTAACGGACCGTCAGGCCCATCAGGCCCATTCTAAAATTCCCGTGGTGTCTCTCGGCGCGTTGGATCACGCGGTTTCAGAGGACGAGTATGCGAGAAGTATCAACGGTTATTTGAGTTTGTCTGTTCAGGATCTCGGTTTAAGCCTCGGGTTGGTTTCCGGGTCGGGTCAAGGAGAGATTACTTCAGTCTACTCTCTTTCGGGTCGACCCGCTTGGCTTGGAAACGGTTCGATCCGGTTAGGTGATATGTACGCTGGAGAAGAGAGAGCGTTGCTCGTGGAAATCAAAGCACCGGTTAGCTCTTCTTCCACGAGTAGGCCCCACAGAATCATGACCGTTCGATCTCGTTACGTGGACCCCACAACTCAAGAAATAAGAAACCCGGAAGATCGGGCGCTTCTGATTCCTCCTCCTCTGACCGTACGATCATCATCCAATCCCAACATCGCAAGGCTCAGGAACCTCCACGTCAGCACTCGAGCCGTTGCGGAGTCTCGGCGGCTAATAGAGCGCCACAACTACTCCGGAGCTGAAAGGTTGCTTACGTCAGCTCGAGCCTTGCTGGTGCAGTACGGCTTGAGCTCGAGTGATACGTGCTTACGTGGCTTAGACGCTGAGCTGGCGGATCTTAACGGAGTGAGAGGAAGACAGGTGGCGTCATCAACGGAGAGTTTGGAGGAGCTTACTCCAACGTCGGCTTGGAAAGCGGCGGAGAGATTGGCTAAAGTGGCGAAGATGAGGAAACATATGAACAGAGTTAGTGACTTGCATGGGTTCGAGAACGCTAGGTTTTAGTTTTACTTTATTATATTATATTTCCTTGATCATGGTTTTAGAACTTGTGTGATGATCTGATACAAAACAAATAGAATGGTGCATAAAATGAAGTAATATTTGGTCGTATGATAAGATTGGACATATATATATAAGTTGATGTACATTTAAGTTTTGTTTGTGAAAATGTTGCTTTTGGACATTTTATCCAGACCTAAAATATGAACCATAACCAGCAGCAAAACGGTGAATCGGATTTGGCTAGAGCTGTGTGACAGAAAAAGGATTTGGCTATAGCTTATCTCATTGAGTTATACATTCTCAGATGTGGGTGTAGGCCTGGGTGTTTTTACCCCAACCCGAAATATCTACCTAAACTCGAACCGGAAAAACCGAAACTGTATCCAAACTATTTTACAAAAATATCCGAACGGGACTTATGAGCTTAGCACTTTGGAGTTTGGTTATAACCCGAACCGAACCAAAATCCGAAGTAGGATCCAAAGATATCAGAAATTAGTTAAATATGTTAATATTTTATATATGTTAAGGTGATTTAGATATTTTAGGGTATTTAAAATATTTTTATAATTGGTTTTATTTGTTATTTTAAATCTTTTTTAGTTAATTAAGATAGTTTAATTAATTTTTAATTAGATTTGTGAATAATTTATACATTTTGAATTATTTTTTGTCACTTTTTTGAAGTTTCAAAAATATTTTTTTGGACGATTTTAAACATTGGTTACAATCCGACCCGAACTGAACACGGAAGGAACCAAGAACCCGGTCGGTTAATTAGTAAAAACCGAATGGAACTTATGAGCATAATACCGAAAATCCAAAAATCCGGATCGACCGAACCGAAACCGACGGGGCCCTCGAACGCCCAGGCCTATGTGGGTGTATTTGTTCGGGTCTAGTTTCTAATCAATTGTGGATCAGGTATGATGCTGGTCTAACATTTTCATTTTTTATTTGATGCTATGATCTCATTTAAAACTTTATGTCTTTAATATTCATGATTTTTTTTATAATGTTCTATATGCAACTAAAATTATCGTTTGAATGTTCTAAGCGGTCGGTTACCTTATCTATGCTTCCGATCGGTTCTGATAAGATATTCATATGATCTAAAATTATATAGAGTATTGCTATAGTATTTTTGGTAATTCAATTTTCAGATAAATTTGGATATTTTAGCTAATAAATTAAGGGAGATTTGGTAAGTACTTCTAAGCAAAATAACATTTTACATATATAGGATACACATTTCTATTCTATTTTTCGCTGGTGTAACGTTTTATCTTTCATACTCTCGCATATATTTGCATGTCTTCGAAACGACCCAACCAGATGTTGTGCGAGACTGTGCCTTTATTGTTTCTCCCCTTTGTGAACTAGTGTTTGCATCTCTTCTTCTTCTTAAAGAACTTTTCGAATGTTTCATATTTAAAAAATCAGATGTTAAACAATTTTAAAAATTAAGATGCAAATTGACCTCAGAACCGATAGAAACAGAACATAAAACTAGCATATCTTAAATTAATCTAAAGTTCTTCTATTTCTATCCAATAAATCCATAATCGAACTGCCGATTCAAGTGCCCAAATAACTAAATATAGTATTAAAAATATCAACAAAAATATATTAATTTATGCACGCAAACTTAAAAGATAAAATTAGATGAATAAAGAAATTAATATCGTTGATCCTTTGTCAATGTCAATCTTAAGTTACAAGCTTTGAGAATAAGCTTATGCATAATAGTTTATTGTTGTGAGTCTTGTGATAAACGTGCTTATGATACCAGTTTAGCGTTGTGTCTTGTGAGTCTTGCAACACATTTATTCTAAATCCGGAGAAAGAACTAATGCGAAATGAATGGTGGTATTTGAATGAGAATCTGACCAAAGCTCTTGCATTTTTCTTGTTGTAAACTTATATGATTTTAAAATGCTTAACATATACTAATCATGAACCTGAAATGATTTTTTCATTGCTTTTTTTTTTTTTACTTAATTACTTTTCTATAAGAACTTTGATTTGCTTTATAATTATTTAAAGTAAAACTTTTTAGCCAGAGCATATATTCTGTGTACATCTTCATTATGGGTGATACATTATAAATCTAAAATGTTTAGTACTAAACAATCGAAATGTACCCTTTTTGCGGCTACAACACTAATTAAATTAGATGCATCCAATGATTCAAACTCCATAGTCAACAAAATACATTCATAACAGTAGAATCAATCATTAGCATAAACAAGCGTTATCAATATCATTTAATTAACGGCGGAATTTGTCTAATTTTTGTTTGTCTCGTAGGCTTTTTACACTAATTCGATAATTGTTACACCTCTCTTTTTCCCTTCAAAGATTCCTCTTTTTGTGTGTCTCTAGTGTTACTCACATTTTAATACAAATTATTCGGAAGACGTGTGTCTAAAAAAATAGATTATCAGTAGGTAGATCAGATCGATCAAGAATTAAAACTGTAAGCAAAAATGGTAAAAAATCCGAATCACACAGCTCAACTCATTCATTTCATTAAGAAGCAAATGAGTAATCGGTTTCTTTAGGTAATAGCATTAGGAAATCTACAATACAAAGAAAGTTTCCAAGATTTTTTTTCGATTTAAAATATGTAAGAAGTTTCTTTTTCTAATCTCAGATACTAAAAAAATGTGTAAAACTAGGTATTAAAATCAACTTAACGTTAAATTTAAAAACAGCCTGAATGTTATACCAACTACTAAAATGCTGAAAACATGATACCATCGGCCAAACGATGGAAAAGTTAAAAAGGCAAAAGTATTAGCAAAGTGTATGTTTTTAGTTCGCTTAATCTGGAAAGTGATGGAGCGTTCTACTAAAGTGATGTAATAATGGTACACACGGCTGAATCTAAAAGTTCATATCATATATAAACAAACAACTTCAAGATTTAATTTCATCTTAGCAAGAAATCTATAAAATATTTATACTACTTTTTAGATTTAGTATATTCACGGACATGTATTGATTAGGTAGACCATAAAACCAAATTAGCGGAGAAAAATGTAGTCACAAATTTAAGTTAGTGGAGGTTTTCAGATCAACAGAATAATATAAGTCCATCTAATTTTCTTAATTATATTCTCTTATTATTCGGTGGTAAGATAAGATTGGACATGAGTTTTTCAATATACATATACAACCAAGCTATTATGTCATTCTCATTCATTTGCCACCCTATAAGTTAATGTACAGTCAAGTTTTGTGTTGTGAAAATGATGCTCTAGGTCGAACATGTAATCAATTTCCAATAATTAAAATCACCATATAATATACTAACAAAATTGTATAATAATTTTTGTATACTAGTAAAAATTGAAAGATAAAATTATAAGTATATAAATTAATACGTTTAATCCTTTATTAGTATAAATCCTAAATTTACAAGGTTTGAGAACAGGCTTATGCATAATAGTTTAGGGTGCTTGCGACGCGAGTCTTTTAACACACATGCTTATGCATAATATATTGAAATAGGGTTGTGACTTGTGAGTCTTGTGCCACACGTATTTTGAATTCCTTTGCATTAAGTTGTATTTAGAGATCATACGCATTTCAAATAGACTATTTGTTATTCATAGAAGGCTGAATCGCCATATTTTTTCATATGTATTATTCTAGGTGGTTATTTGTTTATGTTAGTGAAAACACCATTGCGATATGAAGGGATGGTATTTGAATGAGAATCTGACAAAAGCTCTTGCATTTAATCTTGCAGGATTTTAAAATGCTTAGCATACATTAATCATGAACTTGAAATGATTTTTCCATTGCTTTTGTTTAACTTACTTACTACTTTGATTTGCTTTATAGTTATTTAAAGTAACTATTTAGCCGTAGCATATATTCTACCTGTACTACTTCAATATCGGTACTACTTCATTATGGGTGTTACATATTTAAATCTAATGTATGTACTAAACAATCGAAATGTAACCTTTTTGCGGCTACAAACACTAGTTAAATCCGTCGTATCCCAATGATTCAAACTCGATAGTCAACAAAATATTTTCTTAACAAGACAATAAATTAGTATAAAGAAGGCATACTAATATGATTGCGAGGAGAATATTGCGATTTGAAGATATCATTTTAACGGCGGAATTTGTCTTTTTTTTTGTCTCGTATGCTTTTTACACTAATACTATGAATGTTACACTTCTCTTTTTTTTTTCCTCTCTCTGAGTGTCCCTAGTGTTACGCACAAGATGCATCACAGTTCTCGCAATCATCAATGCATCACAGTTCTCGCAATCATCAAATTTTTAAACCTCGTTCTTTATTTTTATATATTTGAAACCTGCAAGAAGTTTATTATTTACATTCAAGCTCAAACAATAGTAACACCAAATATAAAAGTAGTTTTTCCTTTATATTAATTTACCATAAAATTAAAAACCTGCAAAAGTATTGTATACTTTTCTTTGTTTGCCCGACTAACGTATACCAACTTCTAATATGTTTACACCAAAAAAAGAAAAAAACTTCTAATATGTTGAAAACATGATATCTTCGGTCAAACGATGAAAAAGGTTTAAATGGCTAAAATATTTGCAAAGTAAATGTTTTCAGTACGTTTAATCGGGAGATCGATGGTGCATTCCACTAAGGAGACGTAATGACATACAGCTATATAAAAAAGTTCATATCATATACAAACAAACAAGTCCAAGTCCAAGTCCAAGATTTAATTTCATCTTGAAGTATCAAAAGATCATTAATTTTGTAGTTATCTTATACTACTAGTTTTTAGGCTTAGTATATTCGCGGACAGGTGTAGATTAGGTAGCCCAAACAGCTAAATTGGCGGAAATTGTTAACAAATTTATGTTAGTGGAGAGAGTTTTCAAATCAACAAGACGATATGTTTATATAATTTTCTTAAGTAGATTTTGATCTCTGTGCGAGAATATACTTTTATCTTATAATGTAATTCTTCCTTTCATTTACATGTTTATTATTTCTTTTTGGATGCAAGGTTTGTTATTTCTTCATCCATGTATTTAAGTGTAATTAGATTTCGTAAATTTTCAATCTTTTATTCTTGCACACATTATATTTTCTTCACAATTTAGGGAAACAAAGTTCAAAAAAAAATCAGAAAAACAAAATTTACAGAAAATAACGAAGATTTCTCATAACAAATTTGGATAGTCATTTAAAATGAAGAAAGCAAAAAAGTATAACGTGCAATTGCTATAATGTGCAATTGCTATAATTGTGTTGATAGTCATTTAAAGCTTACTTATAGAAAATAATTTGCAGAAAATGTATATGTATGTAAAGAATGATATGATTATTTATATAGGGGGAATAAAGATTGTGCAACTTTGTTTATATACGTTTTATAAAAACTAAAAATTTATACAGATAATTTATTTACAACGCAATATAATTTGTTTTTTTAATAATATTCTTGCTATTTGTAAAACCAAGGAAAATTCATTTTCACTTAAAAAATTAAATAGTAACATCTAAGTGGATGGGAATTTCTTTTCACATCTAATAAAATGTAGTTTACAAAGTTATATGAAGAAATTTCAACTAAAAGAAGTGTATTTGTCAAATTATCCCTAAATAATATGGCATCTATATCAAAGTTATATGAAGACATTTTTATATATACCAAATGTAGGATCAAAAAGCTGTGAAATAATTGGTATATTTATTCTATAAATTATTAGTACAATATTTTACAAATATAAGAATAGCATAAACTATTTAAGTTTATATATTATTGTGTATGTGCTGATTAATTTAGTATACAAAGTATAAGAACAACATAAAATATTATTAAAATGTGTCAATTTGTACTGAATGTTCAAAATATAAAAGCATTATAAACTATGTTAATTCATATTACCCTTTTATTTGATATATATTTATAATATCTTATATTTTGTTGTATCATATGATCTAAAAATCTATATAATAATAGTTATACAATGCTTTTGAACTCTAAATGAAAAGATAAGTTTTATAATGATCCTTAATTAAAACCATGGTTATATTTAGTTAGAATTAAATCAAACAAAATTAATATCACATTAATAGAATAGATTAACAACTCTCTATTTGTATATTTTAATCATTAAGAATATTAAAAAGCCCCCGCCATGGAGCTTTGGGCCTTGAGTGTGTATCATTTATTACATTCGATTAATTAAGGAATGGATAACACAGGTCTTTGAAACCGTATTGCGAAAGACCAATGTCTTTGAAACCGTAAGAGAAGTTTAGGGTCCTTAATGTCTTTGGTCGGCTGCAACATTCCAGGTCATGTGTTTTGAGAACTGCTTCAGCTGCTTCACTCGATGAGATAACAACCGCTGGAACCGACCCGAGAAGGAGAAGTATCACTGGTCCGTATTTCATGGAGAGGTTATGAAAACATCTGTGAGGCAATCCTGCAAGATGGTGTAAGTTTCCAATGATTGGAAGACTTAAAGGGCTTGGAGAAAGATTAAACTTTGAGTTTGTCATCTTTTTAAGAAAGATTGATGATTGACGATTCTGAAAAGCCTTGTATATAATAAAGGACCGATAGATGCTTACAATATCATAGTATACATATGTATAATATAATGTATTAGTAACGTGTTTGGTGTACACAGCTTTTGACATTTTGTCTCGTTTCAGAGCAGGTACCAAATATTTAGTCAACTTTTGAGAATAAATTCACTTACTTAATAGACTTATTATGGAGTTATGGTTGGTCACTTGGTTGTTGTTTTTTTCTTTGAGCTTTGAGTTATGGTTGTTGTGTTGAGACCAGTTTTGTTAAAGCACAATTTTGAGGTTGAACACAAAGTTTTGTTAAAGCACGATTTTGAGGTTGAACAGAAAGTTGCAAATCAACACACACTTAAGCGAGTTCGCGGGAATGTCTCGTCTTGTGATGACATGGCGTTTTTTATAGTTGCAAGCTGAAGATAACACAACAAAATAAGGAAATTACGTCAAGGAGTTTGAAGATAAAGATAAATCAGGTGGATATGAGTTTATCTCAAAATACAACTAGGATTAGGAACTCTATGAACAATATAAAGAGTTTAAGAAGTTGTTTTGTGTTTTTTAAGCTTTGAGAGATTTAAAAACGTGTCTGCAAAGTCTGTGAGATAGAGAGATAGAACGTGTGAGTTATTTAGATTGATTGTTTAGAAGATTAGAGATTGGTCAGTGACGATTCACGTGTGTGTGAAGGCGTGTAATTCTGATTAAACAGAAACAAGTGTTCTTGTTTAAGAGATTTCTAATAAAACAATCTTGTTTGGAAGAAGTAACGTGTTCTTTGATATACATCCTTGTTCAAGGTTTCTACAATTGGTATCAGAGCGGGTCACCTCCTAGATTAGTTAATCTATACACAGGTTGAGATTCTGTGACGAACATGGATTCATCAAAGGAGCTACTGGTTTTTCAAAGAACTTTAATGCTAGACGAGAATAACTTTGGCCACTGGAAAGTACGAATGAAACAACGACTCAAAGCTGAAAACGAATCTGATCCTGTACAAGCACTACATGAAAGTCTAACTTGGCAAATAGATGAGAGTATTGGTTCATTGGCTCGTAATTTCAAGCAGGCTTTAAAACAAATTGAGAGTGGTCAAGGTAGAAGCTCAGACTCACATCGTTACAAGAATCAAAGGAGTAGGGGAAGTAATGTTCAATGCTATGAATGTGAAGGAATTGGACACTACAAATCTGATTGTCCTCTTACCAAACGTAAGGAGCTTAAATGCAGTGAATGTAAGGGATGTGGACACATTAAAACAGAATGTCCCAATCTTCAGAAGAGAGGCGACAAAGCTTTATTAAGTTTCAGTGACACTGACTCTGATGAAGAGGCTAATGAAGATAGGATGCTCAATATGGTTGCACTGATTAGCAAAAAGGATATGAACAACTCAGATTCTGATTCTGATGATGATGAAGATATAGATCCCAAGGTGGAATACCGCAAGCTCTATAACAGTTGGGTTGAGCTGAGCAATGAGAATCTGAAATTGCTCAAGAATAAGGCAATGCTAGAAGCTCAGATTAATATAATGGAGATGGAAAAACCTGTGACATCCAAGCTTGAAACGATGACTTGTTCAAGTTCTGATAATGCGTTGCACAAGAACAAACAATCAGAACAGAAAAATACACTTGAGCTAGAAGAAAAGATAAATAGACTGTCAGAGCTTTTATCGAATGAAGAAGAAAAGAACAGATGTCTTGAACACAATTTAAGAGACAACCACAAGAGAATCAAGATGTTGAACACGGGAACAAAAGACTTGGACTCAATCTTGGCAATGGGACAGCCTTCCAAAGTTAATTGGGGGCTTGGGTACAAAGAAAACAGAGTAACAAATCAGGTGATCGGTACTCAAAGTCAGAAAGGATTGACAAATTTTGTTCGTGCTGAGCATGTTCTTACTGAGTCTATTCGTTCTGAGTCTGTTCGTGATGCTGAAACAAAAAGAGATGCGCAACTTTCACCACAGACAAACAAAGTTGTTAAATCTATATGTGCAAAACCGTGTGTTATTGTCAAAGCTCAAAATGAGGTTTAACAAGTACAACGAACAAACAGAGTGGCTGAAACTGTTAAGAATCAGAGATTCAACAGAGTGTGTTACTCATGTGGTAGAAGAGGACATGTTGTAAGATATTGTTATGAACGTATTAACAATATTAGACAAGCTTGGAAGCAGAATAAGTGCTTCATTGAACCAAGGTGCTATGGAAAAGTTTGGATAGCTAAATTTGTTTTGTATTCAAAGGATAAAGACAACAGTGAAGATGACTTTGAAGTAATTTGCAACTCAGATCAGTTGGAACAAGTCCATAACAATGCAGTCAAGAGTGCATTTCTACAGTCTTCAACCCCCATGAGTACCACTTATGAAGCTTCAACGAAAATATATGGAAGCATGATGGTTAAGAAACCACATCACGTTTGAAAGAAGTACTTTAGTCTGGTCTGGTCCTTATTTTTATGTAAGTATGCACACAAGCAGGGGAGATATTTGAAGGATATTCAGTAGTTAAGGGGGAGCACAACATCTTAAGAGGAGCACGACAATGGCTGGTATCGTTGCTTAGTATTGGTTCTTTTATTGGCTATGAGTGCTAGTGGCTTGGTTGACATACTCACATAAAAAGGGGAGATTGTTGAGACCAGTTTTGTTAAAGCACGATTTTGAGGTTGAACACAAAATTTTGTTAAAGCACGATTTTGAGGTTGAACAGAAAGTTGCAAATCAACACACACTTAAGCGAGTTCGCGGGAATGTCTCGTCTTGTGATGACGTGGCAATTTTTATAGTTGCAAGCTGAAGATAACACAACAAAATAAGGAAATTACGTCAAGGAGTTTGAAGATAAAGATAAATCAGGTGGATATGAGTTTATCTCAAAATACAACTAGGATTAGGAACTCTATGAACAATATAAAGAGTTTAAGAAGTTGTTTTGTGTTTTTTAAGCTTTGAGAGATTTAAAAACGTGTCTGCAAAGTCTGTGAGATAGAGAGATAGAACGTGAGAGTTATTTAGATTGATTGTTTAGAAGATTAGAGATTGGTCAGTGACGATTCACGTGTGTGTGAAGGCGTGTAATTCTGATTAAACAGAAACAGGTGTTCTTGTTTAAGAGATTTCTAATAAAACAATCTTGTTTGGAAGAAGTAACGTGTTCTTTGATATACATCCTTGTTCAAGGTTTCTACATGTTGTACCTGAACCGCAATAGAATAATATCTAATTCATGATATGAATATACATCTCGTGTATGATTTTAATTAACTCTGCTCTATGATACGATCACGACTTTGATGAATCTGAGATCTAGAGATATTAGCCTCATATTATACCATGTGTTGGTGAATTTATGAAAACTTGTAAGCTCATAAAGATTGAGGTAGTTAAGGAGCTAGCTTTCGGTGAAGAAAAAAATAGATGTCACTAGTTCAACTAGAATAGACCTTTGGTTATTGTGTCACCTGTCTTAATTCGAAAGATCGGAATGAAACTAACATTTTTACATACTGTAGTTCGATCTATGCGAGCTTTGAACTCGAAACTTTTGGTATTAAAAAAAGAAAAAAAAAAAAATTGTCATTTTGGAGTGTTGAGGCATCATCGAAGAAAAGAAAAAAAATATATTTGAACTAATGGAAATATTCAAGTATATGTTCAAGAAAACCTAAAGAAGTTTAGGTGAGCCGTTTCATAGAGACTAGAACACTCAAGCAAAAGAACACGAGTTTAGGGTTTTTGTCTATGTTTTTAAACCCAACCTGGACAATGAACTAGACAACTTTCCAAATCACCGAGTTATTGGATCGATTTCGTGTGAACTGCATATTAATAGATAATTAATTTTAATATATAATTATATATTAGCTATTATATATTTGATCAAAAATCATATATTAACTGTTAAAAATATAGGAGAAGTTTCATATTTCTTAAGAAAACAGAAAATATTAAAAATTTGGTTTCTTTATTTTTATTTTAATTTCACACATAAAATATCTAACAATAATTTAATTATTTAACAATATTTTTTAAAAAATTAGGAGTTGAGACATATAGTAGTAAAACATAGCAAAACTTAAAATCTCATAAATTTTAGATATCTATCATTTTTTTTGTTATATCTTCTTCAGGAAGCATAATGAAAATGCTCATCAAAATTTAAATATCACAATAAAATAGTTTAGTCGATATGATATATGATTTCAGAAAACTGAATAAAATCAAGAAATTTGATTGGCAACAAACCATTATTTATTTAGAAACATCTAAAATCAAGAAAGCAAAATAAAAACATGTGATTCACAAAAAAAATAAAAAGAGAGTTTATATGATAGAAGTTAAAACCTAAAAGGCTACCAACTATTCATGATAAGCAAAATTAGCAAAAAAGAATTAAAAAGAAAGTTGAAGGAAATACAAAATATATGTGTAGAAAGGAAAATGATGAATTTACGAATAAAAAAAATTTAAAAGTAAATTCTAATTTCTTTTTTGAAATACGAAACATATTTTTTTCAACCAACTTATTGCAGTAAAATCTAGTACAAGATACATAGTTTATGTGCATAAAATTAGCAATTGCGATAGAAATGAAGTTATGACATACAAATAAATTTTCACTAGGAGTGGAAGTCTTCGCTAGTTTATTTGCAACCATATTTACCTTCTCTGCAAATCTATTCAAAATTCAAGTGCTTCAAACAGGAGACTCCACCATCGAATCTCTCTGATCCAATTATACAAATCAAACTGCAACCTGGTTGAGTTAATAGTGTCTGTCATCTTGCGACTCTTTCCTTCAAAAATCACCCTTGTGAAACCTCTAACCCAGCAGTGTTGCATTGTCAACAAAACCGCTTGGAACTCTGCTTCTAAAGCCGATGACACCCTCCTTCCAACTGCTTGGTCTGCAAATTTAAAACTTCCCAGTATTATCACGAACCACCCACCCAGCTTTACTTGGCGTAATCGAATTGTAAAATGATCCATTAATGTTACATTTCACCCATCCCTGGATGTTGCCACTTAATACTATGTCTTTTTTTTTTTTTTTTTTTTGTAAAACACTTAATACTATGTCTTGTCGATATTCTATGTCCCTCACGTCTTGCAATCAGGTCACCATGGTTATTTTTTGACCATTCTTCTGCATCAGTTTTAGCTTTGATGAATCACATACCACCACTGGATATTTTTCTTTTAAACACTAGTGTATTTCTGCTCTTCCAAATCTTCCATAGTAAACTAAATAGAAGTTATTTTTGAGATGAACTAAACCCAGCGACATAAAAACTAAAAAGCTAAATAAAAATGATTCATTGGTTCAAAACAAATTTAAAGATTTTTAGTAAGTTTTATCAGAATTTTGTTTAGCGGATACTCTTCAATTCCAGAGACTCCGACTGCCACGTAACACATGCAAAAATTATTTATTTCAACAACACGTGTTTCCTTTTGTTAATGAGGCCGGTCGAGCAAAATTATGTAATAATATTGTATTTGGACATGCTTGTGGCCATCAACCCGGAGTTCTTAATTTTTTTTTATCCTCTTTACTTTTTTTATATTTTTCGGATAAAAAACGTCTCTTAGACCATTTTTAACCCAAGAACTTCAAATAGAATTAACGAACCTATCGCGGATCGTCACGTGTTAATGGAGTCCGCGAACAGTGTAAAAAACCATCAAAAACAAATTCTTAATTAGGAATTTTAGGAGATGATTCTTGTAATGTTTGCATGCACACGTGGGACCCGCAAATAGTGCAAGAGCCTCTTTAAAAATCTTGGATAAAAATGCCTTTATATGTTTTATTTAAGAAAGGTTTCTTAAATTTATTTTTAAAAATCCTCATACTAAAAACATGCATTAATGATGGTTTAGTATAAACAGTTGAAAAAAAAAGCTAATCTAAAATGTTATCTAATATCAAATACAGTATTATTTAACTTTAAGAAGAAAAAAAAACCTAGAATTAGTGGTGGGCAGAGAGTCGCCAACGGAGAAACAGCTACAGGCTGGAGAGGACAAAGAAAAAAAAAAGGGTAAATTAAATAATATTTTGTCCATTTAAGAGGAAGATATGCGAGCGAGAAAGAGATTGGAATTTGCATGAGATGGCGCATTTTAGCAACACCCCTCCTCTTTTTTGTTTCTGGGTCCTTCGTCTTCATTTGTTTCCCTCTTTATCCCTCCCAAAACCTGAAAAGCCTACAGACACCGCATCCCTCTCTTCTCTTCTTCTTCTATATCAATCTTCTCGCCGATCTTTCTTTCTCTCAATTCGAGTTCCTCAGATCTCATCGTTTTTTCGTCGATTTCAAGTCAGATCCAGGTAATTTTCGTTCCTTTTCATCAGATCTGTTGATTGTTTTATGTATTTATTGAATTCGATTCATTATATTTAGATGGTATTCGACTACGTCGAGGTGCTTAAGATCGAATCTAAAGGCTTTCTTTGATTTGACAATCGGTTCGTTCTCAAAGGATGATTCGTGTCCTTAACTTCAAATTCATCGTAGATCTGGAAACGGGTTTTGTGGGGTTTTCTATGTATGGATCAAAGTCCGATTATTTCTATTGATTTGTGATGATTTGATCAGATATTATGAAATTCGATTTTTAATTTGTGTTTTCTCAAGGGTCCGATCTCGATTTCTATTGATTTGTGATTTTTCTTTAATAAGTTAATAATCATATTTTATATTTCTTGCTCATGTTTTTGTTTGCAGGAGTTGGCTAATTGCTAACAAATCTTCCAGCAAAGATGCATGGCTATGAAGAAGTAATACTTTTTATTTATTTTTGGGTGATTTCAGATTTCCCTTAAGATTAGATTGTTCATAGTTTATTGAACTTAATTCACTATTTTAATTGCAGGACCTTGACGAGGAAGCTGGGTATGACGACTATTACAGTGATGATAATGGAGTGGATGAGTATGAGGAGGAAGAAGAAGTAGAAGTTCCCCCAAAGGAAGAGTTGGAGTATCTTGAGTTGCGCCAAAAGATTAAAGAGTCTATCAGGAAAAAGTTGGGCAAAGGAAGTGTTAATGCTCAATCTTCTCATGACAGAAGAATAAACTCCCTTATAACGAGTATGTGATGTGCTAGCACCTTTTCTTTTCAAGTTATTACAACATTCATGGAATGTGTTTTGATTTTGTGTATTTTTCTTTTCCTGCAGCTTTGGCTCCTTCTTTGGACCTTCACGGCCTGTTATATCCTCGAGGGTTATACAAGAAAGCAAATCCTTGCTAGAAAACGAGATCAAGAACTCAAACCAACCTGTATGTGTTCTTTTCTCTTCACATTTTATCATTTTTGGAATGTTTTTGTTTTTACTGATGGATTGGTTTGTGGTATGTTAGAAGAAGAGACCTGCTCCAACGAACAGTTCGGGTGATAAGAATGTTTCACATGAGAAGCGTCCTAAAGTTATGAGTGCCGTGAAAAGGAAAGTTGAGACTCTTAAGGGTACAAGAGACTATTCCTTCTTGTTTTCCGATGATGCGGAGCTTCCTGTTCCGAAGAGGGAACCTTCTCTGTCTCGAAGTGGCTCCTTTCCTAACTCCGGTAAGTTGTGTCTGCTGAATAACTCGTTTTTTTACTTTTTGTGATCTTTAAAGCATACCATTTTCATGGAGATAACTTATACAGGTTTTTTGCTGATGTTGAAGAGTCTCGATCTGCTCAACTGTCAGCGAGGCCTAAACAGTCATCAGGTATCAATGGTAGAGCTCCTAACGGTCCCCCTCGTGAGGAGAAGAGACCTGTTTCAGCGAATGGGCATTCAAGACCGTCTTCCTCGGGCAGTCAAATGAATCATTCAAGACCGTCTTCCTCTGGCAGCCAAATGCAAAACTCAAGACCTTCGGGAAGCCAAATGCAGTCAAGACCTGTCTCAGGGAGACCAGCTTCCTCTGGCAGCAGCCAAATGCAGAATTCTAGACCTGCTTCCTCTGGTAGCCAAATGCAGCAAAGGGCTGCATCCTCGGGCAGCCAAAGACCTGGTTCCTCAACAAACCGCCAAGCGCCAACAAGACCACCAGGTTCCTCGATGAATGGCCAATCAGCTAACCGGAATGGCCAGCCAAGTTCCAGAACAGACCCCAAAAGATCAGCTCCTGCCCAGCTGCCGATGGATCATAGGAGGCAGATGAGCAGCAGCGGCCATGGAGTTGGTCCTGCTCGGTCGGTGTCCACGTCTAAACCCTTACCTTCGAGGACGGCATTGGAGAGAAAGCCCGCCATCTCGGCGGGAAAGAGTTCTCTTCAAAGTGCTCAGAGACCGCCCTCAAGACCAATGTCATCTGATCCCAGGCAACGGCTTGTAGAACAACAGAGAAAGGTTTCTCGTGATCCTACCACATCCCGAATGATCCCAAAACAATCAGCGCCTACCTCAAAACACCAGGTATCATTATTTATTTTTATCTTATCTCCTTTTAGCCAAGAAGAGAAAACTGGTAGCAAAGGCACTAATTTATGAACTAACTCTCGCAGATGATGAGTAAACCGGCCACCAAGAGACCTCCACAACGTGATATAGACGCTCGGAGGCCACTGAAGAAGAAGAAGCCAGCAATAATGTCAGAGGATGCTAAAGCATTGAGCATGATTAGACAAATGTTCAAGTAGTGCTTCTAACTGTTCTCTTACTCTTACATCCATTACATTTTCAAAAGTTTGTCTCCTGGGGCTTAAGAGTTTTGTGTTGTTTCAATCTCAGTACCGATCGTTATGCCGGGCGTGACTATGATGACCGAGACATGGAAGCGGGCTTTGACGATATCATGAAGGAAGAGAGACGAAGGTAACATCAATATCTTTGATCATGACTCATGAGTTTGTTCTTATATATTGCTTAACGGTTTGTGTTGGATTTGCTCAATGCAGTGCGAGAATAGCAAGGGAGGAAGATGAAAAGGAAGCTCGGCTGATTGCAGAAGAAGAAGAGCGAGAGAGACAGAGAAAGTTGCGGAAACTGAGGCGTTAAAAAGTTAGAAGAAACCTTTTGATCTTTGTCTTCAGTTTAATCTTATGAGCTTCTCTCATTCAAATCTCTTTGGCCGCTTGAGGCAAAAAAGAGTATTAACTTTTGTTTTTCAAATTAAGAATCTTTTGTTGTTGAAACTGTACAATTAGATAATAATACATTTGTTGGGTCACTTCAGGAATCTATTGGTAACCTTCCAAGTTGGTTGAAAGCTTGATTCTTTTTCTTTAGGTGAAACCAGAGAATGATAAAAGAGAAAAGGAATATCTTTATTCACGTGGAGAGTTGCTTTTGTTTCACTTTCTTTCAAGTCTCCAATAACATGATTTTTTGTGATCTTTTTTTACCTCAGAAAGATTTTTGTTTGAGGAATCAGATGGTGACCAAAGAAGAAAATTGTCTTCATCCTGTGACAGAGCCTTCAAGATGTTATTCTCCTTCTTCTACGACTCCTCTTGCAGAGCTGGAGACTATTCGAAGCTTAGAAATTGTGGAATCATCCTTTCTCTCTCCCGTTTGGTATTTTCATTCTTTACTTCTTAGTTTTGAGCTCTTTCTTCACCTGCAAAGTTGAACCATTCTTATTTTTCTATGGTTTTGGATTTATCTGACTCTCTCCTGTCTCTTTCAGTTCTATACGTTATCAAAGTTTAACTCTTTTGGTTTAGTTTCTATGATAAGGCTGGACTCTCAAACATATTCTTATAGCTTGCTGGATCATTTATGTACTCCAAACTTGAACTTTTTAGGTTACTGGTGATCTTTTGCATCATTAACTTGTTAAACTACATGGATCGAGGTGCGATAGCAAGCAATGGTGTTAATGGAAGTACCAAGAGTTGTAATGATAAGGGCAATTGCACCCCTGCAACTGGAATTCAGTAAGACCTATAATAACTAATCAACTTTTGTAATTTATTTATCTGTAATAAAATTTGATCTTTCTTCTGATGTAAAAGCTGCTTCTTTTAGGGGTCATTATAACCTAAGTAATTTTGAGGATGGTGTATTGTCATCTTCTTTCATGGTTGGGCTTCTTATTGCATCACCAGTCTTTGCTTCATTGGCAAAGAGGTTAGAGAGACTTTTCATTTTTGTTTCTTTTTTCCCTCTTCTAATGCTTAAGCAAAATAAGTTTATTGTTTTTAGTGCAGCTTCAATCCATTTAGACTTATTGGAGTAGGCTTAACTGTTTGGACTATTGCAGTTCTTGGCTGTGGTAGTTCCTTTGCCTTTTGGTTTATCGTCTTATGTCGCATGTAAGTTAGTTTTTTTTTTGTGTATTTATGATTGATTTGCTTGCTCGAACTCTTTTTTTCAGTAGAGTTGATTATATTTGTAGGTTTGTTGGTGTAGGTGAAGCTTCTTTCATTAGTCTTGCAGCTCCATATATAGATGATAACGCTCCTCAAAAACAGGTTAATGTTTTCTCTTTTTGTTTTGCACTTCTTATGAAGTCAAATGCACCATTTCTGACTAATATCATCTCTTTGTAATCCGGTTTCTTCAGAAAGCTGCGTGGCTTGGACTGTTTTACATGTGTATACCAAGTGGTGTTGCTCTGGGTTATGTCTATGGCGGATACGTATTTACTCTCTCTGATGTCAAACCGTTTTGGCTTCTAAAATCTTTATGTGATTCCTTCTTGTTGCTATTAGGTTGGAAAACATTTTAGTTGGCGCTATGCGTTTTGGGGAGAAGCGGTTTTAATGGCTCCATTTGCTGTTCTTGGTTTCTTTATGAAACCTTTGCAGTTAAAAGGTTAGAAAACAATACATGTCTTCTCTTGTTTTGCATGAACTATGAAAGATATATTGATCTGAAAATAAGAAAAATAAACAGGGTTTCCTTCTACTGATTCAGTTGAAGTAATGGCTTCATCAGTAGGTAAAGTCTTTTGTCTCTTATAATGATTATTATGTTCTGTTAATACAACTGTGCAATGAGACTTTGCCTTTTGAAAGTGCAGAGATATCGAAAAACAACAACCATCTTCAAGCTGGTAATGAGATTGAGAAGGATGAAGTTGAGGTGTCCACTGAAACGTATAAGTAAATTGTTTTCATTTTCTTAAACCTCTTTCATATGATTTTGTATTTTATCAAATATTTTACTACAAACTGTTACAGGTCAAGTTACACGAACTCAGTTTGGAAATCAATAACTCAATTTGCGAGAGACATGAAAGTCCTATGCAAAGAAAGAGTATTCATTGTTAATGTCTTAGGTAGTTGTTTTCCTCCAGTCCCACCATTTCTTCTTCTTCTTATTTATCATCTTCTTTGATTGATACACACTTGTCTTATACAGGTTATGTAGCATACAACTTTGTTATTGGTGCATATTCATATTGGGGACCAAAGGCCGGTTATAACATTTATAAAATGGTAAAACAGTGGTTCTATCAATCTTTCATCTTCTTGGAGATATCATGGAAGATTCAAACATTGTTGTCTATTGACAGAAAAATGCTGATATGATCTTTGGGGCAGTAACTATCATTTGTGGGATCGTTGGAACACTATCAGGTGGATTTATACTTGATCGTGTCACTTCTACAATTCCAAATGCTTTCAAGCTCTTATCCGGAGCAACATTCTTAGGGGCGATATGTTGCTTTACTGCATTCACCTTGAAGAGTTTATACGGTTTTATAGCTCTTTTCGCCATAGGAGAGCTTCTTGTGTTTGCTACACAGGTAAGAAAGGGTTTTGCATTGTGTTTTGTTGTTTGTAATGTATATCACTCATCAAACATACATTTTGTCTTTCAGGCTCCTGTGAATTATGTGTGTTTGCATTGTGTGGAACCAAGTTTAAGACCGTTATCCATGGCTATCTCCACTTTAGCAATTCACATATTTGGCGATGTTCCATCTTCGCCTCTTGTCGGTATTGTTCAGGTAGAAGACAACCCTTCTTCTCATCTTTAAACCTGAAGAAGACCAAACCAAAATGTTACATTGTTGTATATGCAGGATCATATTGACAGTTGGAGAAAAACAGCGTTGATTCTTACATCGGTTCTGTTCTTAGCTGCTGCGATATGGTTTCTAGGTAACACAAAATCTCAATTCTTTACTAATAATAAAAGCTTTCTAGTCTAAATCAGGAGCCTGTTTCTTTTTGCCAGGGGTATTCATAAACAGTGTAGATCGCTTTAGCGAAGAGGATGAAAGTGAGAGCCCGAGCAGGCAAGAACCATCGATTATGATGAATCCATAAATACTTTATAGGTTGTGTGTTGTAACAGTGGTGATGAACGAGTACGTCACTTTTCTCAAATGCGATTTAGTTTTACACGTTTTCAAAAAGTGGTTTCGCTACTTTTGATTTATTGAAGATAACTATGAGAATTTACTGCCTTCTGTAGTTATTCTACAAACGCTTTATTCAGCTCAAGCGTTTCTGCTATATATACGACAATCTGAATCATACGTAGTCTTTTTATAGTTTCCTTTCTCCTATTTAAGTGATTTAATTCATGTATATTTTGGGTAAATATATCCAAATC